>VZQC01015186.1:1863075-1915609 GCA_009823505.1 Rhizomys pruinosus
AAAAAAAAAAAAAAAAAAAAAAAAAAAAAGATACTCTGGACATGGATAAGAAGCATTTTTGAGTTAGAAACTGAGATTTGTAATGATTTCCATTATTGAGCAGTATATATTACCGTCATTCCTCTGTCACAGGAAAGGCTTATGATATAAGCCTTTAAAGCATATTCTTGAAACATCTGAAATTCTTGACATTTTATATATGTAAAATAAAAATACAAAATTGAAAAAGAAACCAACTGTATTTTAAGCATAGTTACTATCTATGGTTATATTTTTGGTATAGGTGCTTCTTACTGCATTAACAGACATAATTTTAATGTAGGAAAATTGTTTCCTATTAGTGATAGTTATGATATGTTAATAATATTGTATTTTAATTTGATTCAGAGACTTATAATAGAAGGAAATGCTAAATTTTACTAGCTCTTAGTTTAAAGTATCAGATTCGGAATCAGAACTCTTTGATCTCCCAGGCATTCAGCATTTCGTCTAGCAAAATAGAGTGCTTTGTCAGTCACATGGTGAATGTACTGCTTACTGTTCTGAATGCTTCTCAGTAGTATGGTATGTTAAATGATGGCAGACAGTGGGTGGTGATATTTGAATTGAAGTTATCTAGACAGAGCTTTAACAATATGTGAATCAGACCCCTGAGTAAGAAGTTAAGAGTAGGGCTGGAGAGATGGCCTAGCAGTTAAGAGCGCCGACTGTTCTTGCAGAGGACCTGGGTTCAATCCCCAGCACCCACATGGCAGCTGAAAACCGTCTGTAACTCCAATTCCAGGAGAACTCCAGTTCCAGGGGAATCCGACACCCTCTTCTGTCCTCCGTGGCATTGCATGACATGGGTACACAAACCTACAAGCAGACAGTACATTCATGCACACAGAAAATAAATTAAAAAATTAAAAAAAAAGAAGCAAAAAGTATATATTCTAAACCCTCATAGCATTTAAATGCTACTATATAATATTTGGGATATAGTTTGAAATTGTGTTCTATGTGTATGTTAGTATGTTAGACATTGAGTGACTCCAGAGGACACATCTGTTTTAATATAAGCCATTAGGACTTGTATAGACTTATAGGGTTAATTAAAAGAAATAACATCTCATAGAGACTGACCATAGAGGTCAGTCCCAATTTTTTACTTGCTTTAATCATTAGATATAGAGACACATAAAAATGTGTGAAACTTTTTAGTTAACATCTTTTCTTTTTTTAATACAGAAGAGCTAAGCCAGCACACTCCTCCCTCCCTCCCTCCTCCTTCTTTCCTTTCCTTCTTTTTCCTTCTTTTTCCTTTCCTTCTTTTTCCTTCTTTTTCCTTTCCTTTCCTTTCCTTTCCTTTCCTTTCCTTTCCTTTCCTTTCCTTTCCTTTTCCTTTTCCTTTTCCTTTTCCTTTTCCTTTCCTTTCCTTTCCTTTCCTTTCCTTTCTTTTCCTTTTCCTTTTCCTTTTCCTTTTCCTTTTCCTTTTTTTCCTTTTCTCCATGATTGCCTTTGTTTGCCTTTCCTTTTCCTTTTCTTCCTTTCCATTCCTTTTTCCTTCCTTTTGCACTTTTTTTTTTCCTCTTTTCCTATTTCCTTTTCCTTTTCCTTTTCTTCCTTTTTTTCCTTTGCCTTTCCTGTTCCTTCCTTTTCCTTTCCTTTCATGTTCCTTTCCCGTTTACACTTTCCTTATCCTTTTCTCTTTCCTTTTTTTCCTTCCTTATCCCTTNCTCCCTCCTTCCTTCCTTCCTTTCTTTCTTTCTTTCTTTCTTTCTTTCTTTCTTTCTTTCTTTCTTTCTTTTTCTTTCTTTCTCTCTCTCCTTCCTTCTTTTCTCTTCCTTCCTTCCTTCCTTCCTTCCTTCCTTCCTTCCTTCCTTCCTTTCTTTCTTTCTTTCTTTCTCTCTCTCTATCTCTATCTCTCCTTCCTTTTCCTTTCTTTCCCTTTCTTTTCCCCTCCCTCCCTCCCTCCCTCCTTCCCTCCCTCCCTTTCTTTCCTGTAGCCCAGGCTAGCAAGAACTCTTGTGTTCTTGCTGGCCCTGGACTTGTGGCATTTGTCCTACCTCAGCCTCCTGTCATGAACTATCATCCTCAGTTTACTAGTTTGTTTTTAATAAAGATTAAAATGTGAAGAAATTTCCTTAGTTTCTGCACTGAAGCTAAATCTTCCCTATAATTATTATACTAAAGGCTTTAATTTGTTTCATTTAGGTGTCAGTGAATTCTATATGAGCCCAGCCTTTGGAAGTAGCTTAGCTGGCTTCTTACACAGCCTTTACTGGTCCTCATGAGGATACTTAACTAATCCTTCTCCTTTCCTGTTTAGTGATGTGAGTGTACTGAGTGTGCTGATAGTATTCAGGGAGGTTTGTTGAGCACACAGAAGATGGGTTGTAACAAGTGTTCTCCACAGGGAAGCATTGCTACTACTCTTTCCTCCCTAGAAGGCCACATTGTTTGGAACTGGGGGGGAACTAGTTTTAAGTACTCATCATTTGGTATTCCGTGCTTGCCCTTGCAGATTCCCCTTTATGGGCCCCTCAGTTGCTGGAGCACAGAACAGTGAAGGCCACAGTCTGGTGCCACAAGCTGTTGCTCAGGTAATGCTCAAATGACTCAGTTATGGAGGGCGTACGAATCTATTTCTTACCAAACATGTAATGAAGCTCTTCTAGAGAGGAATAGATGCTCTGAAGTTCTGTGAACACAGAGAAATAAAGATATATTGTTGCTGTTTAAGCAAAAGACCATTAAAAGTTTTTTTTTTTTTTTGCAATTTTCCTATAATATAATTTGATGGTGTTTAGAACCCCTTCTCTGTCCCCGATCTGAAACATCCCTTACTGCACCCCTGGCCAATTCTGTCATCATATACATATATATATATATATATATATATATATAATAAAGCCTGTATATGTCTTAACTTGTGCCCCCAAATGTCCTTCAGCGTGGGTCCATCCACTGGAGCCTAGGTAACCCACTACAAGTCCCATCTCTGAAAGAGACTGACTCTTCCCCCTCCAGGCAGCCATTGGCGGCTAAAAGTTCCTTAGGTAGGGTTGGTTTTCTTATCCACTACCCCATCAAAGACTTTTTAAATGGACTGGAGTTTCTTCAAAGAACTTATACATTTTAAATGTAGAAAGTCACTTGGAGAGAAATTAAATGCTTCTGACTTCTTGGGTTTTTTGTTTTGTTTTGTTTTGTTTTTGTCTTTTTGAGTCAGGGTCTCCCCTTCGAACTCACTCTGTAGAACAGGCTGGCCTGGAAACTCAGAAATCCTCCTGCCTTTGCCTCACCAGTGCTGGGGTTAAAGGCACATGCCACCACACCCAGCCGGACTTCTGATTTTATATTCATTTATTACTCTAGAAAGACATTTCATTTCATATCCTGTACATTGGAATTAATGCATTATGTTTAAAATTCAAAACTGCTGGAAACATTAGGAAAATTATTCTTAATATTTTATTTAGAATTAATATTCTAATCTAGAATTTCCATAACTTTTTTTGAATATTGAACATTTGTAATGTTGCAAATATTTATGCTGCATTCCTAGTGTCAAGCAGTGCCTGGGGAACTAGAACTCCTTCAAATGGTATTTTCTTTGTTGATCTTCTTAAACTGTGCATCTGGCTAGAAGAAACTACCTGCTCTATGTTCATTTGGAATTATATGTTTTTACCTTGCTAGTTATACTTCAGATTTGTTATGCAGATTCTTTTGTACCTTTTTTCTTATTCAGAGAGAAACATCTTTTGATACAGTGGAAAAGGCATAGGCTTTCTACCTGAGTGATTAAAATTCCCAGTGTTATTATGAATTTACTGTGCAGCTTTGGGCAAGTTCTTTAACTTCTTTATACTGATATATCAAATACACACCAGCCGCCCTGCGGTATTATAAAAACTGAACATAATACATTCTGGCTGTAAGTGTAATTTATAGTTGTTACTCTTGAATACAGTTCATGTGTAACAGAACTTGTGTCAACTAGGTAAATGTTTTTCAAAATTTTATTTATCAAGTCATCTACTATCAGTTTATTCAACAAAGCATTACTTAGAATCATAAGATTAAAACTTTTTTTTTTTTTTGGTCTTTTTGAGACAGGGTCTCCCTGTAGTCCCAGCTGTTCTGGAACTTGCTCTGTAGACTAGGCTGGCCTTGAACTCACAGAGATCTACCTGCCTCTGCCTCTGCCTCCCAAGTGTTGGGATTAATGGTGTGCATCACCATGCCTGGCAAGATTAAAATCTTTAATTAGCACATTTTCTTTTTTATTATATGTGTGTTATGACATTGGTTCTTGGTACAATTAGCTTTGTGCTGTGGGGTATTGTTTATAAATCTGAACATGTGGTTATAAATTTGAACTAGGGTAAGCTTCATTGAAAAGTCAGATTTTATATGGACTTTTAGCTTTATGATTGTTGATTTGTTTCAGTATCATCCCTTGATGAATAATTCTGTAATTTCAGGTAAATCTAGAAACTATAGTTAAGAGGTAGAAATGAATGTTCAAAATTAGATTGACACCCAACTAGTTCAACTTTGTTGTTATAGAAAACAATATTTTTAAAGATGTTTTAGAAAATTTCTATTTTTTTTTTTCCTTCTTTTTGAAAATTTTTTTTCTTTCCTTCTTAAACTGAAGTGTGGAATTAAATATATTTGTAAATTTTACTTATTTTAGGATGGCAGTATAACACATCAGATTTCTAGGCCTAATCCTCCAAATTTTGGTCCGGGCTTTGTGAGTAAGTATAAATCTAATAAGTTACCTGTTTTCTGGGGATTGCTCATTTAACTAAACTGATGTTGTTCTAAATGTTGGAGTTAGTGTAGGAGTGTTAATGTGAGCCTGAGAGCCTCCTCTATTGTGGAGGCCACTGCC
This sequence comes from Rhizomys pruinosus, assembly GCA_009823505.1. NCBI lineage: Eukaryota > Metazoa > Chordata > Mammalia > Rodentia > Spalacidae > Rhizomys > Rhizomys pruinosus. Next base: position 1,867,964 of record VZQC01015186.1, read on the forward strand.
CTCCAGGCATCTTTACATCCAGGCATGTATTTTCATTGCTTTTGTTACTGCGCATGAAGAATTAATTATAGATGAATATTTTAATACAGACATCATTTTCCACACTCTCTTCAACAGTGTTGCTCTTTTTTATGGATTGGGCACTCACCAGTCTATAGCATTAACCCACTTTTTGCTCTTACGACAGTCTGCCTAAGTGACAAGGACACTAAATGGGGAAAAACAAAGGGAATGTTTAGAAAGAAGTTGGGTTGCAGCATGTCTGTAGGTCAAGTATGCAAGATGCCGCTGGCCCTTTCTAGCTATCCTTAGGGGTCCCAAGGTGGTTCAGGATGGTATTTAAAGTTCTCCTCAAGCTGAACCTTTCTGAAATCTCCAGACTGTTTAGCTAACTTTTTCACCATTATCTTTCATTTTGTTTCACCTCTGCTCTCCTGGTTCCAGAAACCAGAAAGGCTTTCCTTGCGGTAGGTCTCATTCTACCAGAAGCAGAACTTCTGAAACCTTGTGAAAAAGCCTGTTCTTGAAAAATGCCCTTCAAATTTAGTACACTAGATTTCAAGTTCATACATGTACTGGAACTTCTGGGTTTAGGAACAAACCCAAAGTCTGACCTTTTGAAATTCCCCTGCATTTAATTATAATTAAAATTTGAATACATATTTGTCTAAAAACAAGTAAACTACTATGACCAACTGGCTTTTTCTAGCTGTGTTGTGCCCATTGGCTTTGGTTGGATCTTAATGTATGACGATATACTGTTATCATTGATGTGACTTTTCAGCTAATGTCCGTCTAGGATTGTGTTTATTCTTTACTTTGTCTTCTAGTCAGTCAAAAAGATATACTCAGAATTTTTTACTATATGAGATGACCTTTTTTGGGACTTGGCATCAATGGAATAATGTGCCCTTAAAGAATGAAAAGGGGAATATAGACATATAAGACAAAGAGATGTGACTGGGGAGAGACGATGTCGACAGTGATCAGAGTGGAAAACATTTTGCTTGGTCAGCTGTTACCTCCCCTTGTAGACATGTTAGTTATAACGTTAATAAAAGTTATCAGTGTTTTCAACTTAGATATTTCCTTTATAAAGCATTTTGGGCTTCATGCTGCTGTCTCATACATTTTGTTTTTCACTAGTAAGAAGTAGGGGAAAGCCTTATAAACTAATTAGCATGGGAACTCATTGCCTCACCCATGCTCTGGACCATAGCAGGGCAAATTTCCTTGTCTCTTTAATCTGTGAAACTGAATTAACGAAATGCACATAGAATTTCATATACAGTTTGTTTTATGGATTAGATGATTTGATAGTTCTATAGATAAATGCATTTTCTTAGGTAAAAACCTGCTTATTTCAGAAGATTGGAGTTTCACTACTTACAAGCATAGTTCTAAATAAGCATTCTCTGCCTTTCTTAGTGAATGTTTTTCTAAAATCTGATACTTTATAATTATGTAATACTCTGATATTTAGAATTTGTTTTTAAATTTTCTATTAAACATTCATGATGAAACAGTATTTCCTTACAAATGGATTTGTATAACTTTCAACAACCCTGGACCCCCCTTCAGAAAATTAACACAGTTGAACGTTTTCTTTTCCCTCAGATGATTCTCAACGTAAGCAGTATGAAGAATGGCTGCAGGAGACTCAGCAGCTTCTTCAGATGCAACAGAAGTACCTTGAAGAACAAATTGGAGCACACAGGAAATCAAAGAAGGCCCTTTCAGCCAAACAGCGCACAGCCAGGAAGGCAGGGCGAGAGTTCCCAGAGGAGGACGCAGAGCAGCTCAAGCACGTCACTGAACAGCAGAGTGTGGTTCAGAAGCAGCTAGAGCAGGTAATGGACAGGCTTGTAAAATGGAAGCTGTAGTGATGTGGCATTCAGTTTGGGTTAATAATGCTAAATGGCATGCAAAATTAACATTTCTACCTCTTAGTAACTGAATACTGACCTGCGCAATCCTCTTTTAGTGATGGTCAAAGTATGCTTACTAAGTACCACTTACAGAAGAACAATTTTTATACCACTCAGTAACCCTGATTGATATCAGTGGAGAAATCCCATTATTTCCCTTGCACTGAGAAATCACTGTGTGATGGGCATGGTGGCACATTCCAGGCCAACTAGGAATACATACACAGCCTATGAAAACAAAACAGAAACCATCCTGCAGTAGCCGGCTCCTCACTGTAGCTTTATTGAAGATGAGGGACACAGATCCTGCATGAGTAGAAACAGGAATAAGACCTGGTAAATAGGCATTTGCACTAGTCTTTGCTTTTGTTTATACCCTTTGGTTCCTGGGTTTCTATTAGAAGTTCAGATCCAACATTTAAACCATTCTGGGTATTCTTTTTCATGGTTTCTTTTTATGGTTCCTTTTTTTTTTTTTTTTTGAGACATGGTCTCCCTGTAGCCCCAGCTGGCCTGGAACTTACTATGTAGACTAGGCTGACCTTGAACTGACAGAGATCCGCCTGCCTCTGCCTCCCAAGTGCTGGGATTAAAGGCGTGCACCAACACGCCCAGCTTATGGTTCTTACTTGATCTCTTTGGTCTTGACATACGTTGGTAAGACCTAGAGCTGTGGTTCAGTGTCATAGTGCTTACCTAGCACATGTGAAACATTAGGCTTGGTGGCCAGTATCTTTATTTTTTAATATATTTTATGGTTTATATATATATGTGTGCGTGTGTGTCTGTGTGTCTGTATGTGTGTTGCCTGCATGTGTGTAAGCGTACTCTTGTTGTACAATGCCTGCAGAGTCAGAAGAAGGGGTAGGATTCCCCTGGAACTGGAGTTACAGACAGTTGTTAGCCAGCATCTGGGTGCTGAGAATTGAACCCAGGTCCTCTGCAAGAGCAGCCAGTGGTCTTAACCACTGAGCAATCCCTCCAGTCTCCTCACTAGTGTATCAAGGCTAAATCTGGACATGGTGGCACATGCCTTTAATCTCGGCACTCAGGAGGCAAAGGCAGGTGTATCTCTGAGTTCAAGGCCAGCCTGGTCTACATAGTAAGTTCCAGGCCAGCTGGGGCTACAGGGAGACCCTGTCTCAAAACAAACAAACAACAACAACAACAAAAAGTAAAAAGATTGAATTTCTTAATATGAAATTTATCAAATCATTTTTTGGGGCATCTTGAGATGGGTGTCTCCATGTAGCCCCAGATGGCCTGGAACTTGCTGTGTAGACCAAGCTGCCCTTGAACTTACAGAGATCCTCCTCCCTCTGCTGGAATTAAAGGTGTGCCACTATGCCCAGCTTACATTGTGTTATTTTCTAGGTACATACATCATTTTGCATCCCTTTCCTAGCTTTCTAAAATGAGACAGTTTGGTCCTTAGATAAGGTATTACATTTCAGTTGATATTCCTCTTGTGTAGTGCACAACACAAATGTGCTTCAAACCAATTAACTGACCTTTGTCATTCTATTAAGAGTCTAGTTAGAAACTTTAAAATATTATCTCAGAGCTTAGACAGTATTCAGAAATTATCATTTGATTGTGTTACCCATGCAATTTAGAGTTTCATAATTATTTTTAATCTTTTTTAAGGGGGGTGACATATATGCTAATAGTTTTTATTTTAAACTGTGCAATTTTGAGTATTTAGGAAATAGAATCTTAAGTAGTTAAAATTTTTGTTGCCGGGCATGGTGGCGCACGCCTTTAATCCTAGCACTTGGGAGGCAGAGGCAGGCGGATCTTTGTGAGTTCAAGGCCAGCCTGGTCTACATAGTTTTTTTCAGGTTAGCTGGGGCTACAGGGAGACCCTGTCTCAAAAAAAAAAAAAAAAAAGAGAGCGCGTTAAATCTCATTTATTCTAATCTTGTGTATTAATATAATTTCCATGGCACCCAGAGCTCTTCTATGCTTTTTATTTTATTTTATTTTACTGTTACATATGTTTTAATTTAAATGACATATTACTTTAGTACTTATATTAGAAAATGGCTTTGCAATTTTTTTTGTAGATACTCATTATGTGAAGAGCTTTCACAGATAATTACTCAAAAAAAAAAATTTTTTTTTTTAAATCTTTTTGTGACCGGGTCTCCCTGAAGCTCCAGCTGGCCTGGAACTCACTCTGTAGACCAGGCTGGCCTCAAACTCACAAAGATCCACCTGCCTCTGCCTCCCAGGTGCTGGGATTAAAGGTGTATGCCACCATGCCTGGCTATTTTCAAAATTTTTAAGCATGTGTATCCATCTGTTAACTCCCAGTGCACATGTGCCACAGCACACCTGTGGAAGTCAGAGCACCAGTTGTGGAGCCAGCTTCCTGCCTCTGCCATGTGGGTCCCAGGTATCAAACTTAGATATCAGCCAATATTTTAGTTTGATACCTACCTTGTGTATATATGAGTAACAATTACTTTTATTTCAGATTCGTAAACAACAGAAAGAGCACGCTGAGTTGATTGAAGATTATCGGATCAAGCAACAGCAGCAGCAGCAGCAGCAGCAACAACGTGCCCTGGCCCCTCCCATCCTCATGCAGGGTGTCCAGCCCCAGCCGCCTCTAGTTCCCGGTGCCACTCCACCCACCATGAGCCAGCCTGGCTTCCCCTTGGTGCCACAGCAGCTTCCGCATCAGCACGTGGCAGTTCTCTCTGGCCACGCCAGCCCTGCTAGAAGGCCCGGCTTACCTGGGTGGCAGTCTAATGCTCCTGCTCACCTCCCCCTTAATCCTCCTAGGATTCAGCCCCCAATTGCCCAGCTACCTATAAAAACTTGTACACCGGCCCCAGGGGCCGTGTCAGGTACAAATCCACAGAGTGGACCACCACCACGAGTAGAGTTTGATGACAACAACCCTTTCAGTGAAAGTTTTCAAGAGCGGGAGCGGAAGGAGCGCTTGCGTGAACAGCAGGAAAGACAACGAATTCAACTAATGCAAGAAGTAGACAGACAGAGAGTTCTGCAGCAGAGGATGGAAATGGAGCAGCATGGTCTGATGAGCCCTGAGCTAGGTAACAGGACACCTGTGTCCCAGATTCCATTCTACACTTCTGACAGGCCTCATGACTTTTTGCAACCCCCAAGACCCCTTCAGCAGTCCCCACAACACCAGCAGCAAATGGCGCCAGTTTTACAGCAGCAGAATGTCCAACAAGGGCCTGTTAATTCACCCCCCACCCAAACTTTCCTGCAAAGCAGTGATCGAAGGCAGAGAGGAACGCCCTCCTTTGTTCCAAATTCACCATCTGCTCCTGGTGGAAGCCCAAACTTTCATTCTGTTAAGCAAGGGCATGGAAGTCTTTCGGGGACCAGCTTCCAGCAGTCTTCACTGAGGCCTCCATTTACACCTGTTTTACCAGGAACACCTGCAGTAGCTAATAGCAGTCTCCCATGTGGCCAGGATCCTGCTGTAACCCACGGACAAAATTATCCAGGATCGAGCCAGTCTCTCATTCAACTGTACTCTGACATAATTCCAGAAGAAAAGGGGAAAAAGAAAAGAACAAGAAAAAAGAAAAAAGATGAGGATGCAGAGTCCACCAAAGCACCATCAACTCCCCACTCGGATATAACTGCTCCACCCACTCCAGGCATTTCAGAAACTACCTCTACTCCCACAGTGAGCACTGCCAGTGAACTTCCTCAGCAAGGGGAGCAAGAGGCAGGGGAACCACTTGGTCCATCAGCTCCGAATATGGCAGCAGGTCAAGTATGTGTAGAATTAGAAAACAAACTTCCCATCAATGAATCTACAAAAGAAACTCCAAATCAACAGACACATACTAATTCAGAGTCAGATAAGCCCTCCACGGGAACCACTTCCAGAACTGAAGAGATAAAACTGGAAGAGGCTGAGACAAAGCCATCCCCAGGACAGGAGGAAACCAACCTGGAAGGAAAAACTGGTAGTAAGATGGAAGACATTATGGCCGGTCCCACCTCCTCAATACAGAGCCCCTCCCATTCTGCTGGAGCCCCTGTTGCCAAAGTAGATACAGGAAACGAACTACTGAAGCACCTATTAAAAAATAAGAAGGCCTCTTCTTTTATAAATCAGAGACCTGAGGGCACTTTCTCTTCAGACGACAGCTCTACAAAGGATAGTAAACTGGTTGAAAAGCAGAGTCCTGCAGAAGGATTGGTAAGTGTCCATTGTGAGGACTATAATCTACCTTTGTTTTAGACGAAGATCAGATAGTATATGAGTACCAAGAAGTTATTAATTTCAAAACTACTTTGCAGCCTTCTTACTCTAAAGAATCATTCTTTTTTTTTTTTTATATCTACTTCCATGGAACCCATGTTATATCCACAAAATAGATTAATAATTTGCTTTTTATATAAAACAAATAAAATACTGTAATTATGCATAACACATGCCTTTCACCTGGGTATCACAACTGAGTTGGACTAACTATAGCAAAGGAAGTTAGTGTGGACCTGTAAATCAGTGCATAATTTCCATTAGCCTCTTTAAATTGAGAAACTAGCTCTGTTACTATCCTTGAGAACTCTCAGGGATTACCCATATTGGGAACCCACTGGGTTATATTAATAATATTATGCAAATATAATCTTAAGGTAGATTTTATTTCATCTTTGGTTTTCTATGTATTAATATTCCACCCATTTTAAGTGTTAACATTGGATCTCCTTTTCATTTGTATGAAGTACTCAGTTTTAAGCACACTTTTATAAGCTCTCTCCTCATCCTCATTTCAGTGAACTTCATTAACATGTTTCAAAACGTGGAGTTTTTCAGCTCTGGGAATAGGTCTTCATAGCTTCTGTATCCTTCTCTTTCCTAAAGTAAAGACATTGTTAGTGTGTTCATGAAGGTTTCCCTAGGGCACTTCTCAGCTTGGACTTTTATCATTTTCTTATTTTAATTGAAATAGTGTGCTTTGTTCAGAATTGCAATTTTAAGACTAATGAAACTCATCTTTTTGCAAGTGTTGGCTGTCCTTTTTGTTTCTGTTGTCTTTGACCGTTCAGTAGCGATTGAGCATTCACCCAGGAAATGTAAACTTTGTGGTTGCGTGTTTTTTAATTTTTCCTTTGATGAGTTTTCCATGCATACAGCGTATCCTGTGGTTGTGCTTTTTTTTTTTTTTTTTTTTAATTTTTTCCTGTAGTTCTTGGAAGTTTCGAATGTGCACAGTGCCCTTCGTGGTTGTACTTTTCTACTCATATTAGTCACCAGTAAATCCCTGTCACTTCCTCTCAGGCAGTCGTGCCTCTAAGAATACTGAATGACTTCCAGTCCCCAGGTCTGTGCTTCTTCCCTTTCTTTCCTTCCTGCGCTGCTCTCCCTTCTTCTCCATGTGGCTGGTGTCTTTTTCTTTTATAAAAGTCAGTTCTCCAATATTTTCACTTAGCTTCCTGAACTTGGCCAGTCTCCAGCATGTGGTGCCCATGTGGTCATGTAACACTTGTTAAGACATTACTTAGGAGGGTGCACAAAGGATGTCCTGCACCTTCCGCTTTTCTGTGTTGTGCAGGAATGTTTAGTGGTGCCGGGAGTAGGCATATGTCACATATGAAAAACAGACACTATGAGACTGGAGAGATGGCTCAGCAGTTATGACCACTGGCTGCTCTTGTAGAAGACCTGGGTTCAGTTCCCAACACCTACATGGCAGCTAACAGCCATTTGTAACCCCACTTCCAGACACCCTCATCTGATCTCTGCAGACACTGCGTAACACAGGTGTACTTACATACACGCACACTCATACAAAGTAAAAATAAAAATATTTTTTTAAACGGACACTGACATAGCAGAATAAGTACAACATGTAAGCCCTCATAATAAAAAAAAAAATTGTGAAGCTGTACATGATGGTGCCGGATTGTAACCTCCGCTCTTGGGAAGCTGAGGCAGAAGGATTGCTATAAGTTTAAGGCCAGGCTGAGCAACAAAGTGAAACTTTGACTCAAAAAAAATAATAATAATAATGAACATGGTATCAACTTTTTTTTAAAGAGAATTAGCAAAATAGCTCACCAGTTAAGGAAATTTTCTATGCAGCCATCAGGACTGGAGCTCAGACCTCAGTACCCCCAAAACAAGCCAAGCATGCCATACATAAATGCCTGCAACTCCAGCCCCAAGGGATCTGGTGCTCTCTTCTGGCCTCCATGTGCACGCACGTGCGCACACACACACACAATACTATACAGTCACATGCATAAATTGTTAAAAAGTTGAAAAGATGCATTACTTTTTGTCTTTGTGAGATTTTAAAAATATCTTTTGTACTCATCAAAAATTATTATTTAAGATGTATCTGCTTTTTAGGATAATTGTGAAAATTAGACATAATGTCTGTAAAGCATTTAAAGTGGCTGACTCATGGACACTTAGTATGCACTTGCCTTATTAGTCTGTTCTAAACCAATGACAGAATTCTTCAGCCTTTGCTACTGAAAGTGCAGTCCTTGAGGAATAGCAGCATCCATACCACATGAGTTGGTTTTACAGAATCTTTGGCCCCATACTGTCCTATTAAATCAGAATGTGTCATTCAGTAAGATCCCCAGGTGATTCTAATGTGTTGAGATTGCTTAGTCACCTGGTGGACCTCAGACATTGTTTCTGTTCATTTGGTATAGGGCTGGGCCTGAGAATCTGCCTTTCGAATCAGTTCCAGGGGCTGTTATACTTCTTCTGTATTGACTGCTTGGAGAAGCAGGGTCTACCTATCAATGGGCAGTGTGAACCTTTTCTATCTCCTCCCTTCCTTGTATGAGCTGAGTGGTTTTTTTTTTTTTTTTTAATGTTTCAAAAAAATCTAAGGGAAGAGTAATATTTTGCCACAAGTGAAAATTAAATGATACTCATATTTTCCCAAGAATTTTCAAAAAGTTTTATTGAACCATGGCCAGTTTGTTTACAAGCTGGGACTAGAGAAATGGCTCAGCTGTTAAAAGCACTGGTGCTCTTGCAGAGGACCTGGGTCTAGCTCCCAGCACCATAGTAGCTAATCACCATCCATAACTCTAGTTTCAGGGAGTCCAGCACCATAGTAGCTAATAACCGTCCATAACTCTAGTCTCAGGGGTCCAACACCATAGTAGCTAATAACCCTCCATAACTCTAGTCATAGGGGGTCCTATATACCATAGTAGCTAATAACCTTCCATAACTCTAGTCTCAGGGGGTCCTATACCATAGTAGCTAATAACTGTCCATAACTCTAGTCTCAGGGGGTCCAACACCATAGTAGCTAATAACCCTCCATAACTCTAGTCTTAGGGGTACTACACCATAGTAGCCTATAACCGTCCATAACTCTAGACTCAGAGTCCTAAACCATAGTAGCTAATAACCCTCCATAACTCTAGTCTCAGGGGTCCTACACCAAAGTAGCCTATAACCGTCCATAACTCTAGTCTCGGGGTCCAACACCATAGTAGCTAATAACCCTCCATAACTCTAGTCTCAGGGGTTTCAACACCATAGTAGCTAATAACCCTCCATAACTCTAGTCTCAGGGGGTCCAACACCATAGTAGCTAATAACCCTCCATTACTCTAGTCTCAAGGTCCTACACCATAGCAGCTAATAACCGTCCATAACTCTAGTCTCAGGGGGTCCAACACCATAGTAGCTAATAACCGTCCATAACTCTAGTCTCAGGGGGTCCAACACCATAGTAGCTAATAACCGTCCATAACTCTAGTCTTAGGGGTACTACACCATAGTAGCCTATAACCGTCCATAACTCTAGACTCAGAGTCCTAAACCATAGTAGCTAATAACCCTCCATAACTCTAGTCTCAGGGGTCCTACACCAAAGTAGCCTATAACCGTCCATAACTCTAGTCTCGGGGTCCAACACCATAGTAGCTAATAACCCTCCATAACTCTAGTCTCAGGGGTTTCAACACCATAGTAGCTAATAACCCTCCATAACTCTAGTCTCAGGGGGTCCAACACCATAGTAAGCTAATAACCATCCATAACTCTAGTCTCAGGGTCCTACACCATAGTAGCTAATAACCCTCCATAACTCTAGTCTCAGGGGGTCCAACACCATAGTAGCTAATAACCGTCCATAACTCTAGTCTCAGGGGGTCCAACACCATAGTAGCTAATAACCGTCCATAACTCTAGTCTCAGGGGTCCAACACCATAGTAGCTAATAACCGTCCATAACTCTAGTCTCAGGGGGTCCAATATCATAGCAGCTAATAACCGTCCATAACTCTAGTCTCAGGGGGTCCAACACCATAGTAGTTAATAACCGTCTATAACTCTAGTCTCAGGGGGTCCAACACCATAGTAGCTAATAACCGTCCATAACTCTAGTCTCAGGGGGTCCAACACCATAGTGGCTAATAACCGTCCATAACTCTAGTCTCAGGGGTCCAGCACCATAGTAGCTAATAACCGTCCATAACTCTAGTCTCAGGGGGTCCAACACCATAGTAGCTAATAACCCTCCATAACTCTAGTCTCAGGGGGTCCAACACCATAGTAGCTAATAACCGTCCATAACTCTAGTCTCAGGGGTCCAGCACCATAGTGGCTAATAACCGTCCATAACTCTAGTCTCAGGGGTCCAACACCATAGTGGCTAATAACCGTCCATAACTCTAGTCTCAGGGGTCCAGCACCATAGTAGCTAATAACCGTCCATAACTCTAGTCTCAGGGGGTCCAACACCATAGTAGCTAATAACCATCCATAACTCTAGTCTCAGGGGGTCCAACACCATAGTAGCTAATAACCGTCCATAACTCTAGTCTCAGGGGTCCAGCACCATAGTGGCTAATAACCCTCCATAACTCTTGTCTTGGGGTCTGGCACCCTCTGCTGGCATTGCACATACATAGTGCACTTGACACACAATCATAACTCTAGTCTCAGGGGTCCAGCACCATAGTGGCTAATAACCCTCCATAACTCTTGTCTTGGGGTCTGGCACCCTCTGCTGGCATTGCACATACATAGTGCACTTGACACACAATCAGGAAGAAGACATAAAATAAAAATAAATAAATTAAATAATAAATAATGGTTTTGCACTGCAGGCCAGCTGTATCATTACCCCGTTTCCTTCCCTTTATCTACAATACTTGCTGTCCATGTTCTAAGTTATTTACAATGTAACTGGGAGCTGTACGTTTTCCATATATTCAGAAATTAAATGCAGAATCAATTGCACTACGTTCAGCAGCTTTGATTATCTGTAGCAAACTAGTTATAATTTCAAACTAGTTACAGTAAGAGAGCCTGAAAAACATTATGTTTTGGTATCAATAGTTAAGGATTTAGGTCAACCCTTTTTCAAGGCTTGCCTTGCCTGACTCATTTCTTGACCATGAAGATGAGAGGAAAGGAAAGGCTTATTTGTGTTCTCCCCCCCTGACTTTTAAGCATGTAACCATTTTTTTTTTCATTCAAATGTAGGATTTAGAGCTATTTTGAGGGGCTGGGTGGCATCTCACTGCTCTCCAGCATGAGCCATTCTCTTACCTCAAATGTACAGCCTTTAAAGTGTTCCTGGAACCCATGAGTTTACAGATCTCAAATTTCACTGGTTCTTAGTTGCTGTGGGGAATGAAAAGCAAAGCACCAAGGCCATTGTCCAGTCTGCCCAGTTACCAGGCTGGGCTCGTAGCCCGGAAGTGGCTGGTGTGTGCACTGTGAGGAGCTGTATGCCATTCTAACACTTGGTCACTCTACACTTTCCTCACAGTCTGAAGCTGACTGGTTTCCATATTTTAAATACACCTGAAAAGCAGGGGTAGAGAAAGAGCAGTAAGTAATCAGAGTATTTAACCCCACTGTTTTATTTTCTTCCTTAACATTAGATGCCTTTGTTAGAAATTCAGGTCACAAGATGGAACTGGTCTAGAATGAACTAAGACTCAAACTTGTAGGTAGTTACTTACTTCTTAACCTTTCCAATTATATTAGCAAACTTTGGGGGCTCAAATGCAAGGTGGTTTTGGATGTGGCAACAGCCAGTTGCCAAAAACAGATGGAGGAAGTGAGACCAAGAGACAGCGAAGTAAACGGACGCAGAGGACGGGGGAGAAAGCAGCACCTCGCTCCAAGAAAAGGAGAAAGGATGAAGAGGAGAAGCAGGCTATGTACTCCAGCTCCGACTCCTTCACCCACTTGAAACAGGTGAGCTGTCAGAACAGCGCTTTGCCACTTCCAGGAGGGGAGAGCAAATGCCTTTTCACCCCTTTGACTTAATTAAAATAGAGAGCTGCAGGGATAAAAAAACATCTGGACAAGGAACCTAATAGACTTTACTTGCCACATAACCCACACTTTATCTTATTGGCACCTGAAATGTACATTCTAGTAGACGGATTGGTAGGTGACGGTCAAGATTTATGCATGTTCAGAAGGAGCAGCCTCAATACCAGGAAATACTATATCTCCATTTCTTGTGACTCAGGATCCAAAGAAATACAGCCATGGACTTCTTTAAACTCCTTTTGTAACCTTTGTGGTTTTAAAAAAAAGTGGGGATACCACCCCCATTCCCATTGACGGTGCCCAGCCTCAGCCTGTACCCTCTCGCTTACTGAGCAAACCTAAGAACCTGTTTTCCAGGTGAGACGCATGATGGCACCCTCTAGGGCAGACGGGAAAACAAACTATTTTGAAGTATATCCCAGAGATTCTGTAGTTTTGAGCATTTTGAATCTTGAAAATTTTGAAAGTCTTGTTTTTTGCAAGCCTTATTTCACTGCAGGTCTTAGGAAGCCAAGAAACACTTCCATGTTTGTTAATCATGTACATTACTTTTAAATGTGTTTTTTAATAGCAGCTCTCTCTGCTCCCTCTAATGGAACCGATCATTGGAGTGAACTTTGCGCACTTTCTTCCTTATGGCAGTGGCCAGTTTAATAGTGGGAATCGACTTCTAGGAACTTTTGGCAGTGCCACCCTTGAAGGGGGTTCAGACTACTATTCTCAGTTGATCTACAAGGTATGTTTCTTTGCCAGGGTGTGACCTTGCTTCTTGTTTGGAGATCTTCCCACAACCAGGGAATGTGGCATACTTTTGCATCTAGTTTACATGGTAATCTTCCAAGTTTCACTGAAACTTATATTCAGCTGAAAGGTTAAAATTATACCTGGTTTGTGTTTCTAACATGTATGTATGAAGTTTTCTAGTAAGAAGCCAAGTAGTGTAACATACCCATCTTAGCTTTGCATGGTAAAGGAAATACGTTTTTCCTTGTAACCTTTGTTAACTCTTAAAATGAATTCAAATTGACAGTAAACAGTGGGGAAAAAGTTTGGTTAGTGTTTTTTTATCTTGAAAAATGAACTTTGAGTTTTAAATATATTTAATACTTTGGGTGCTAATTGAAATTATGCACTAATTTCTAGGTTATTAAAATAATATAAAGCTAAATCAGGTTGATAGTACTTTTTAATAGCTTTATGACAGCCTCATAAAACCACTTCATATCTGACTTAATGAAAAAATTATTTTGAGAAGTATTTGAGACCATTAGTTTTCCTGATGGCTTTTCTGTAACTCTAAGGTGTTTGTCTTCATGCCCTTCTGTCCTGTGACTGCTCTTCTCTTAGAAATCCTCAGTGCACATTGCTCTCTGGCATTACTTTACCATCTTCATGAAATCCTGTACCTCTTCAAGATTGCTAATTTCACTTTGTACTTCATTTATGTGGTATAATCATTATAGGTTGACTCCAACATTCTTTGGGAGACTAAGCCATAAATGCCAAATTAGTCACAAATGTTAACTCTGAGAAAGGTGTGTGAAAGGGAACTGCATTTCTTACTATATTTGGTACCTTCAGTAATTTTCTTTTCTCTTTGCTTATTTTAGAGATCTTGGACACTCCAGGTTCTCATATCTGAGATACAAATTGCAATTATAGATTCAAGATTGAAAATTCTGTATTTTCATAGAAGTAGGGCATACCTTAATGAAAATAGAGCAAAGGAATATTTTAACAACTTTTTGCAACTTATCGATTCAATTTTAAAGCTGCTTTTTCACTAATTGTTATAATCATGAAGCTTAAAAAGAGTTGCCTAAAAGCCAGGCGCGGTGGCACATGCCTTTAATCCCAGCACTTGGGAGGCAGAGGCAGGCGGATCTCTGTGAGTTCAAGGCCAGCCTGGTCTATAGAGTGAGTTCCAGGCCAGCTGGGACTAAAGGGAGACCCTGTCTCAAAAAGACCAAAAAAAAAAAAAAGAGTTGCCTAAATAAAGTCAAGCATAGTAGAAACTGACTTCCTCATTTCCAAGCTAAGTGTTCCAGTTGGGCCAAGTAAGCCAATGGATACTCTATTCAGTTCTAAGACCCCGAATGTGTATTTTTGCTCTTGTTGTGCATTTGGAAGTAGAGGCGCACCTTGATTGTTCCTTGTAGCCTCACTTCGTGTGATAAAAATTTTAGCAAGGTCATTGCGTATTTGCTCAGTAGCATATAATTTAAATTTTTTGGTCTCCTGCAGCAGAATAATTTAAGTAATCCTCCAACACCCCCTGCCTCTCTTCCTCCTACACCACCTCCCACGGCTTGCCAAAAGATGGCAAATGGTTTCGCAACAGCTGAAGAACTTGCTGGAAAAGCTGGTGTGTTGGTGAGCCACGAAGGTATGATAACCTTATTCAACCCTCGCACCTCTGAATCTGCCTTTGAAAGAGTGTGTATGGTAAAATGTTGAGGAACTGCCAAGTTCCACCTGTGCATCAGCTGACCAGCACACAATGGTTCTCTTTGTTTGATTTTGCAGTTTCCAGAACTTTAGGACCAAAGTCCTTTCAGCTGCCTTTTAGGCCGCAAGACGACTTGCTAGCTAGAGCTATTGCTCAAGGCCCAAAGACAGTGGACGTTCCAGCCTCACTTCCAACACCACCTCATAATAATCATGAAGAATTAAGGTAGAAACCTTTCTTTTAAAAAAAATTTATTTTTAAACATATATATTGTCTCTAGAAATAGGATAAAAACTTGTATAACATTGTTCCTATTAAAGTACAATTCATTTGTGCATTTTTATCTTTTTTCTTATATTCTTTTTTTTTTCATTTTTTAACAATAAGTAATAATTTATGAGTACAAGCATCCTTCATGCAAAACCAATTTGCAAGCAGTTGTGCCCAAACCCACACAGCCCCCACCATCCAGCTGGGGGGGCGTTTTTATATCTTACATAATTTAAGCAGTAAATACAATGACAGTCAAATAGACAGTTAAGGTAATTGAGAAATCTCCATGCAAAGTACTTCAAAGCTTTCTTTTCTAAGCTGTTTGTGATTTATTGAGTTTATTGACATTTGTAGATGTCTAAGATGAAAATCAGCAGTCATAGATAACTGTGTATTGTTGTTGACAAGATTGTTCTGTGCTGTAGAGAGACCTGATCACCAATTTGTATTAGTTCCTTTTTTAGATAATTTTAAATATTTTATTATTTTTATTTTATGTTTATGAGTATATTATTTGCATATGTAGGTCAGTGCACCTGTGTTGTGCAATCCCTTTGGAGGTCAGAAGAGGGCATCGGATCCCTTGGAACTGGAGTTATGGATGGCTGTTAGCTGCCAAGAGGATGCTGGGAATCAAACCTGAGTCCTCTGCAAGAGCAGCTAGCACTAACAGCTGAGCTACCTTTCCCATTATATCAGCTCTTTTGCTCTCTGTCTTACTATGGAGAATCAGGTTCACTTAGTAGATAATAACTACCAAACTAGTCAGAGTCTGTATATACTTCTTCCAAATTTGTATGTCTTCTTAGGAAAACCTATTCAGCCTCTTTTTGAGACAGGGTCTCCCTATAGCCCCAGCTAGCCTGGAATTCACCGTGTAGACCAGGCTGGCCTTGAACTCACAGCGATCTGCCTGCCTCTGCTTCCCCAGTGCTAGGATTAAAGGCGTGAGTCACCACGCCCAGCTTAAAAACAGCTCTTAGCAGCCATGTGGGTGCTGGGAATCGAATCCGGGTCCTCTGCAAGAGCTCTTAACCCTTGAGCCATCTCTCCAGCCCATCCATTTAATCTAAAAGTCTCTTATTTAGAGAACTTGGGACTTGTTCAGGTTTGGAATCCAGGTCTTCTTTCTCTTTTATCTGTCAGGAATCCCCAACTGTGTCAGTAGAGAGTATAGCTCTTCCCATATCTGTGGAAGGAAATGTGCTTGGGTTATATTTTCAATACATATTAGAATATGTATATTTGGTAATCTAGCACAGATGTTTAATCCCCGAATTACTCATGCCTCTGCCTGGCAGCCTTTCTCAGGTCTCCTTCAGCATGAGTGGGAGAAATAGGAGATGCAAGATCTATGGCATTGGTCAGCGTTCACACTGGTAAACTTGAACCTTGACTGAGACAAGAGTCTTCTTGCTTTGATACTTGTGGCCTTAGTTCAGGAAGCCCCCACGGAGTGGCTACACACTGTGATGTGTATGTGCTCCTCTTTCAGGATACAGGATCACTATGGTGATCGGGATACTCCTGACAGTTTTGTCCCCTCATCTTCTCCTGAGAGTGTGGTTGGAGTAGAGGTGAGAAGGTACCCAGATCTGTCGTTGGTCAAAGAGGAGCCTCCAGAGCCGGTCCCATCCCCCATCATTCCAATTCTTCCTAGTACTGCTGGGAAAAGTAAGAACATTTATCCTTTCCATTTTCGTTTACCAAATTACTATTGTAAATATTTTTATTTTAAAGGTACAAATACTCTTTTCTTCGGTCCCCCACCTTTTTTTTTTTTCTCTTTCCTTTTTAAGGTTCAGAATCAAGAAGAAATGACATCAAATCTGAGCCAGGCACTTTATTTTTTACCTCGCCTTTTGGTTCATCCCCAAATGGTCCCAGATCAGGTCTCATATCTGTAGCAATCACTCTGCATCCTACCGCTGCTGAGGTAAAAGATGAAATAACAACTCCTCCTCCTCCTCCTCCTCCTCCTCCTCTTCCTCTTCCTCCTCCTCTTCCTCCTCTTCCTCCTCCTCCTCCTATTTTTTTATATTTTTGAGACAGGGTCTCCCTGTAACCCCAGCTGGCCTGGAACTCACTATGTAGACCAGGCTGGCCTTGAACTCAGAGAGATCTGCCTGTCTCTGCCTCCTGAGTGCTGGAATTAAAGATGTGTACTACCACGCTCAGCTTGAAATAACTTCTTACTATTATAGTGTGTTCTGTTGTTGAAACTGTGTCAGTGACTTACAGAGGAACAGAGTGCCAGGGTAATTGTGGTTAAGAGATAAGGTAGTGAGGAGAGCCATTTTGCTACACTGAGGTTGATCTGAGCCAAGCCAAGGCAGAATACGGGAGCTGACTGATCATGTGTCCTGGTGAAGGAGCATGCAGAGAGGTCTAGAGAGAAGCCTTTTCACAGCTGTCAGTGTGTGAGAAGTTCACCACTAAGAAGTAGCATCATCAGTCGTAAAAGTCCTGCAGGAGCAGCAGAAATGTTCCTCAGGTAGCCTGTGCTTAAAGCACTAAGGATTTTCAATGATTTTTTTTAAACTCTTTGTTTTATAAAAACATTTTGTTGGAGATCAAACTCATAATGTAATGGCATAGTGTTTGGTTTTCAGTAGAGCAGAGCAGTGCCCTGGCATTTGTGTACTCTGTGGACCATGTCAGATTTCTGGCCAGAGCTGGATAGAAATCCTGTAAAGAGACACTGCAGAGGGTCACCTCATTCCTTGTGGCTAAGTCCTGTACACCTGTCCCATACTTATGTAGATAATAGTTTATATGTCCACATTCCAGTTCTAGTTGGAATTCTACAGATTTCTGTTTATAAAGGCATTTGTATATTGGTCCATGAAAAATAAATTTTTTATTTAAGTTTAAATAAAAGCTGTTGGGCTCTCTGCATGTGTGTCACAGCAACACTGTCCTAGTGTGTGTTTCTCTTTTGTGGCTCATTGTTGCTTTCTGGTGGGTAACACAGTGTTTACATTTTATTTTAGAACATTAGCAGTGTTGTGGCTGCATTTTCCGATCTTCTTCACGTTCGAATTCCTAACAGCTATGAGGTTAGTAATGCTCCAGATGTTCCATCCATGGGTTTGGTCAGTAACCACAGAATAAACCCAGGTTTGGAGTATCGACAGCATTTGCTTCTTCGTGGGCCTCCGCCAGGATCTGCAAATCCTACCAGATTAGCAAGCTCTTACCGGCTGAAGCAGCCTAATGTACCATTTCCTCCAACAAGCAATGGTGAGCTAGTGAGCTTTTTGTTAACCCCAATCCATTCTTGATTCAAAAGTTAAGCTTATTCTTTTTAAAAATTTAAATTTTAAGAAATAATGGGGAACATGTTGGTGTGTAGACTGCTGTTAATCTTCTTTGGGTGTTGTTTTCTGTGGTGTCAAGGACTTTTCCATGTTCTGGTATGTGGCATCATGCTGGAATCTAGACTGACTGCAGCTTTCCACTCAGGCTGCCAGAAGGCACAATTTGTTGACCTGTCAGCAGCTTTGGTTCTTTGCATCCCTGAGCTGCATGCCCCAGTCTGCCCGTTCTGTGCAATGTAGATGAGGTTGTAGACAGCACATGTTCTCCTGTTGTCCTCTACCTCTGCTGTCATTCCCCCTTTGCCTTTGCCACCCCCTCTGCAGGGCACCATTCTGTGCATAGGGATGCCTGGGTCCCTGTTTCTGAGAACCAGCACATCTTCCTTAAGTCTGCTGTGATGTTGCTTTCCTTCCTGGAGCACTGGCATCTCATGCGCCAGCCCCATCTCCTCACCATCTCCTCACTCCCTGGTTTCCTCATCTTTTTTTCTGTCCTTACCTTATAATAGAATCTGGCTGCTTCTCATTTTTCATCTTTGAACTCTTGGAGTTAGCTATGTCGAAATTGGTGCTCTCTGCCCTCTTAGGTTTCTCTTGTCACTTCGAGCCCTCACCTGCAGCCCTACCCCTGGTTATGCTCTCTGCAGTCCCCACTTACAATTTACCTTGGCTTGGAGCTCTCCTTATTTGTCTCTGATGCTGTAAGATATACTTCAATCCCTAGGAGGACATTTAGATACCACTTAGCTGTCAAGTAGTGGGAATTTCTTTCACTTCATGCACTAGCAGTTTAACTGGATATAGGTGTATCTTAGTGACTTGCTTTTGGTTGATTCTTTCATACTAACAGTCTTTGTTCAGCTGTTTGAGAATGGACGTTTTTCTTTATTTGTACCTCAGTGTCAAAATAATACGTGCCTTATAGCCATAGCTTAGAAGATTTTTATTATTAAAGAATAATCTAAAGTGAGCCAATAAACCATGTTGTAATTGACTGGTAGAGCATAATTTTATCCCCTGTACTACCTGTGTCCTTGGTTGGTTTTAATTACTAACAAAAGTTGGTTACCTGTAGGTTTTTCAGGATATAAGGATTCCAGTCATGGTATTTCAGAAAGTGCTGCGCTCCGTCCACAGTGGTGTTGTCACTGCAAAGTGGTTATTCTTGGAAGTGGTGTGCGGAAGTCTTTCAAAGATCTGACCTTTGTGAACAAGGTACCTTGCTACTCTCTTTATGACCCACTCCTACCTCCAGAGGATGTTTCCTTAGCAGAGGCTCCTGCATCAGGACAAAGCCCTTCATGGGATACTATATACACATGTTATTTCTTAGGTGTGCTCAGCTTCAAATTAGATAACTACAGTAGGCTATTAAATTGCTCATGATGAGAAACACATGCAGTAAGATTTGGATAGTATGGTTAATGTATTATTTTCTATGCGGAAAATTATATGGTAATACAGGAACACTGCCACTTTGAAGTCAGAGGACATGCTCACGTGAGAGTCAGCACTGTGGGATCCCTTGCTTTCTTAGAGTTGGGGTTGGGTCCTCACACGCTATTCTTTGGTTTTCAGGATTCCCGTGAGAATACCAAGAAGCTAGACAAGGATGTTGTCTTTTGTAGTAATAACTGCTTTATTCTTTATTCATCAACTGCACAAGGGAGAAACCCAGAGAGCAAGGTAATGTTGGGGAAGCATGTAATGAGTGGTCTCTGCTTTCTGGACACATGTCCCTTCTTGGGCTGCTTGCTATATGGGAAGTCTTGAACATGTGCTAATCAAGTTGGTAGGCCATAAACACCTTTCATCTGTGTTCTTCCGCATAAAATAAGTTATTTGGTGGGTGCAAATTAACTCATTTTTAAATTTAGTAATACTGATGGTTGATTTTTAAGGGTCTGTACATGCTCCCTAACTGCTCTACCACTAAACTATGTCCCAGGCCTTCCTATTTTTTAGACAGGTCTCACTCAGCTGCCCAGGACGGCCCTGAGCTTCTAATCCTCCCTGCCTCAGTCTTTCTCTTTCATTATTATCCCCCCAACCCTTGTGTGTGTCTGTCTTATCATTTTTTTGAGACAGTTTTCTTGTGTAGTCCAGGATGACCTTTAGCCCATGGTGACCCTTCTGCCTCAGCCTCCAAAGTATTGGGGCTTGCCATTGTGTAGCATACACCCAGTTTAACTAACTACCTTATGAAAAGTTAGAATGAAGTAGAATCTTGCATTTTACTAATTACAAATATCTTAATAAACATTAAAAATTTTGCTTTTTATTAATCAATAGGAATACCTTCTCAAAGAGAAAATTAAGTTTATTCCTGCATTGTGAGAGAAAGCATTTTGCTCACACCCAGCTGCTTTGTGTGATTTTTGTATAGATTAAGAATATCTTTTTTTAAAATACTTTATTGGGGCTGGAGAGATGGCCTAGTGCTTAAGAGCGCCGACTGCTCTTGCAGAGGACCCGGGTTTGATCCCCAGCACCCATATGGCAGCCGAGAACCATCTGTAACTCCAATTCCAGGGGAATCCAATGCCCTCTTCTGACCTCCGCAGCATTGCATGACACGGATGCACAAACCTACATACAGACAGTACATTAATACACATAAAAACTTTTATTGATGGTTCATGTGTTTCATACTTTATCTTTCAGTCTAGTTTAGACACATTCCCCTCTCCCTGCCCCCCCACCCCAACTGCAGTTCGTGCCTTCTGCCATACATGACTTGCATCTTTCTCTCAGTCTTTCCAAAGTTTTTCACTGCAGAGGCTTGTTTGGGGCAGAATTTAACTGTATCAGTCAGTTCTTTGACCAAGTCTTTATGTTGTTGTTGTTGTTCCCTCCTCCCCTTTGTATTGCTCTAACATATGTGTATACAACCATCATATATGTATTGAAATTATGACCTCCTAGAATAAACTGTATGTTAATTCCAAAATATGTTTAGGCACTCACATTCTTCCCCTTTAATTTTATATTACTCTAAAATATGAATATGAACCTTCCATCCATATACAGTAATTACACAGTCTGAAAATAAGTGGTAGGTCAATTCTAGAGCCTGTGAAAAGAGTCACATTATAACAATACAGTTGCTTTCAGATGAAAATAAATATAACAATAATGTTGTTCAGCTTGCCTTTCAACTAGGGATTTGGTGTTAGCTTCCACAAATGAGGGAAACCATTCGCCTTTGGTTTTCTGGGACTATTACTTCATTTAGCATAATGGCTTCGAGTTCCGTCCATTTACCTGAAAAGTTCATGATGTCATCTTTCTTTACTGCTGAATACAACTCCATTGTGTAGGTGTACAACATTTTTGTTATCCACTCATCTGTTGAGGGGCATTTGGAACTGCAGTTGATACAAATTTTTTTTTTTAATTTAACAAGTTTTACTGAACATGTTTCCAAATCAAACAGCATTAAAACTATATACACACAGTTGTCATTTAAGCTAAGATTTCTAAAGTTTCTTTAAACATTATATTATCAAATATCAGACTACTGTTCCTTAAAGAATTACAGAGGTAAGTTCTGAGGTCTCTGATCACAAAATGATCATCAATCAATGATATATTTTTGTTTGTTTTTTGGGCTTTTTGAGATAGGGCCTCCCTGCAGCGCCAACTGTCGTGGGACTCACTGTGTAGACCAGGCTGGCCTTGAACTCACAGAGATCTGCTTGTCTCTGCCTTCTGAGTTCTGGGATTAAAGATGTGCACACCATGCCCTGCACACATGATACATTTTTGTGTGTTTGGAAGGAAAAAAATTTCACATAAAATAGTACTGCTAATTATTACTGCCTCAAGATAATTGCTTTACTATGACTTTGACAGAACATTCAAGAAACATTATAAAGGAGAAATAGTCCATAGTAGAATAAAATCCACAGTCTGATGAATAAATTTAGACATTTAATTAAATTTGATTCCCAGCTGAGAAAAGAAGTGACCTTACTATGTTGTTTCTTAAGTTGGTGTGTGCAGCAGCCCACCCCGTGGTCAGTGAGGCACCTTTTAGGGTGGGACTGTGAGTAGATAGACAGGGCGTGTGCCTCTGCCGTTTGGTCTGTGCCAACCCTGGAGCAGGTGAGCGACAGCCAAGGGCTCAGGGTTGCAGGGTCAGCTCACGGACCCAGGGCTCCTTTCCCTCCTTTCACTGTCGTAGCAGTTGACTGACCCCGAGACACGGACACAGCACTCAATGACTGAAGTAAGCCCCGTAGCAGATGATGTTACGGCATCCTTAAAAACACTGTTCTCGGGGCTGGAGAGATGGCCTAGCGGTTAAGAGCACCGACCACTCTTGCAGAGGACCCAGGTTCGATCCCCAGCACCCACATGGCGGCTGAGAACCGTCTGTAACTCCAATTCCAGGAGAACTCCAGTTCCAGGGGAATCCGACACCCTTTTCTGACCTCCGCGGCATTGCATGACACGGGTGCACAGACCTGCATGCACATAGTACATTCATACACATAGAGAAAAATAAAATAAAAAATTAAAAACAACAAAAAGCACTGTTTTCTTGTACAAATGAAATTAGTTTCTAGATTCCGGCTTTGTAGGAGAAACTTGGCGAGCCCTTGTCCCTGCTGTTGTCAGCCTCTCTGTCACTACTACATCCTTCATGTTGAAGGTCTGAAAATGACTCAGCTGTTGCTGCCCCCTTACCCATGAGCCATGAAACTCCTACTTAACCAGAACTACTTTAAGGCCATGAAATCCTCCTCCTCCTCATGGTTTCTTTCTTGCTGCCCAGGAATCCCTTCCTTTGACGCCGCAGTCCCCTATGAAGGAGCCTTCCAAAGCATTTCACCAGTATAGCAACAACATCTCCACTCTGGATGTGCGCTGTCTCCCACAGTTCCAGGAAGAAGCTTCCCCACCTCCATCCCCTCCCATCACCTTCCCTCCTGCCTTTGAAGCAGCCAAAGTAGAGGCCAAGCCTGATGAGCTCAAGGTGACAGTCAAGTTAAAGCCACGGCTGAGGACTGTCCATGGTGGGCTTGAAGACTGTAGGCCACTAAATAAAAAGTGGAGAGGAATGAAGTGGAAGAAATGGAGCATTCATATTGTAATCCCCAAGGGGACATTTAAACCACCATGTGAGGACGAAATTGATGAATTTCTGAGGAAATTGGGCACTTGTCTTAAACCTGACCCTGTGCCCAAAGACTATCGGAAATGTTGCTTTTGTCATGAAGAAGGTGATGGGCTGACAGATGGGCCGGCAAGGCTGCTGAACCTTGACTTGGATCTGTGGGTCCACTTGAACTGTGCCCTGTGGTCCACAGAGGTCTATGAGACTCAGGCTGGTGCCTTAATAAATGTGGAGCTAGCCTTGAGGAGAGGACTACAGATGAAATGTGTCTTCTGTCATAAGACAGGGGCCACCAGTGGATGTCACAGATTTCGATGCACCAACATTTATCACTTTACTTGCGCCATTAAAGCACAATGCATGTTTTTTAAGGACAAAACTATGCTTTGCCCCGTGCACAAACCAAGGGGAGTCCACGAGCAGGAGCTGAGCTACTTTGCCGTCTTCAGGAGGGTCTACGTGCAGCGGGACGAGGTGCGGCAGATCGCTAGCATCGTGCAGAGAGGAGAACGGGACCATACTTTTCGGGTTGGAAGCCTTATTTTCCACACAATTGGTCAGCTGCTTCCCCAGCAGATGCAAGCCTTCCACTCTCCAAAAGCACTCTTCCCAGTGGGCTATGAAGCCAGCCGGTTATACTGGAGCACACGCTATGTCAACAGGCGCTGCCGCTACCTGTGCTCCATTGAGGAGAAAGATGGGCGGCCGGTGTTTGTCATCAGGATTGTAGAGCAAGGCCATGAAGACCTGGTTTTAAGTGACTCATCACCTAAAGGTGAGATCTCTGGTCAGGCAATGCATATTTTACGTCTGTTCTTCTCATGTTCATTCTCTAGAGTACCAGATGACTGTATTAATACAAAGCTTTTTTGTGTTATCACACCTTGCTTTTTTGTTGTGGAGTTTTTTAAGAGTTGATATGTAAGGGCTGTCATTTACCTTGAAACCCCTCTTCATTGTCAGTTTCTAGAAGGCAGGAACCACATCTATCTAAAGCATGTTATTTATAGATACTGATTTGTCACAGCATCAGTTTTAAAGCTGGGAATTAGAAACATCATCTTATACCCTAAGCAGGTCTGGATTCTCATTTGATGCAAAAAGAATTAGAGAATTGTTTTTTCTTTTCAATAGAATAATTTATTTCATGATTATGAGTGTATTACCTACATATATATAAATGCACACACTCATGAAATGCCTATGGAGGCCAGAAGAGGGTGCTAGATCATCTGGAACTGAATGGGTGCTGCTGTGTGGGTGCTGGGAACCGAACCAGGGTCCTCTGCAAGAGCAGCGAGTGCTCTTAATCACTGAGCCATCTCTCCAGGCCCTTAATAGTTTTTTGTGTTTTTTTTGTTTGTTTGTTTGTTTGTTTTTGGTAATTTTGAGACCGGGTCTCCCTTTAGCGTTTGTTTGGTGTTTGTTTGTTTTGAATTTTATTTATTTCTGTATGTGTATGAACGTACTGTCTGCATGCAAGTTTGTGCACCCGTGTCGTGCAGTGCCGCAGAGGTCAGAAGGGGGTGTCGGATTCCCCTGGAACTGGAGTTCTCCTGGAATTTCATACGGTTCTCGGCCGCCATGTGGATGCTGGGGATGGAACCCGGGTCCTCTGTAAGAGCAGTCAGCGCTCTTAACCACTAGGCCATCTCTCCAGCCTTGTTTTGTTTTTTAAAGTATGAAATACTCTGAAGATGTTTCCAAAGAAAATACCAGTTTCATGTCTTACTTCCATCAGAAGGAATCCATATCTCTAGCTATTACTAATTGGAGTAGTCCTTTTTAAGTGTCATATGTTATTCTGTATCAACATGAATTACACTAACTTTTCACTTCCACTGTTTTATGTCCTTAATGTGGTGTTAGTTTACTTTAAATTTTAGGAAGCCTTTTAAATAAGCTGTTGCCATTTAATAAACTGTTCATTAGATTGCGGTCCAATAGGTTTTGAAAACTTGTAGGTCTTCATGAATGGCTATTCTTCATTCTCTCTTTTTTTGGTAACATATTCTATTTTTCCTCTTGGTTTAGCTAAGAGTAAATTTATTATATAAATTAATTTCTTGTTCACAAACAGGTGTTTGGGATAAGGTTTTAGAGCCCGTGGCCCGTGTGAGGAGGAAGTCTGAAATGCTGCAGCTGTTTCCAGCATACTTGAAAGGAGAGGACTTATTTGGTTTGACGGTGTCCGCGGTGGCACGGATAGCTGAATCAGTGAGTGTCTCGGTCAAATCTAAAATTAGGGGTTGTTTCCCAATTCAGCATGTCCACTTTGCTAGGAACAGTAATGTTCCTGCTTTTCAGATCATGGCTTTGCCTGTCGACTAACCCATGTCTCATAAGGAAAATCAACATGATGGTTAAATGGTTCAGATTACTATTGACTCAGAGGAAGTTAGGGTTCTGTCATGTCTTCTCTGTGCCAGATGGAAGGAGACCCTCTCGCCCTTGGCCTTCTGAAGTTCTGGTGGTCTTTAGAAATTTTCTCCCCTTTTCCTAACCCTTTTATTTATTTTTAATTATTATTTTATTTTTTTGCAGGGGGGGTTCTTTTTGAGACAAGCAAGCTCTTGCTGTAGCTCCAGCTAGCCTGAAACTCACTATGTAGACCAGGCTGGCCTGGAACTCACAGAGGTCCACTTGCCTCTGCCTCCCAAGTGCTAGGATTAAAGGCGTGCGCCACCATGCCCAGCTTTTTAAATTTTTATGTGTATGAGTATAGTGCCTGCGTGTGTGTAAATGCACCCATGTCAAGCCATGGCCATGGAGGTTAGAAGATGACATCAGATTCCCCTGAAACCAGAATTATGGATGATTGTTAGCTGCATGTGGGTGCTGGGAATTGAACCTGGTCCTCTGCAAGAGCAGCCAGTGCTCTTAAACGCTGAGCCGCTGAGCGAAGGTCTCTCCAGCCACACTAACCATTTGTTGACATTCTTCCGCCTTGTCCTGAGAAGGCTGGTGCCAAGAGTGGTGGCTTCAGTAGCACTTCCTGCTTTCTGACGAGATAGCCTAGCGGTTAAGAGCGCCGACCGCTCTTACAGAGGACGCCGGTTCGATCCCCAGCACCCACATGGCGGCTAAGAACCGTCTGAAACTCCAATTCCAGGAGAACTCCAGTTCCAGGGGAATCCGATACCCTCTTCTGACCTCCGCGGCATTGCACGACACGGGTGCACAAACTTGCATGCAGACAGTACATTCATACACATACAGAAATAAATAAAACTAATTTAAAAAAATTAAAAAAAAAAAGATTTTAGTGTATTTGGTAGTCTTAATTGCATAACTTGGAACAAACAGATTCTGCTAGAATGGTATTCTGGAGCCAGGCCGAGCTTCTCAGGAGGCGTAAGTACAACTGCAAAGAGAGAACCAGCTCTCCCAAGTTGTCCTCTGACCTCCACATGCACGATGGGGCTGCACATACACAAGCACATGCTAAACAAACAAAGACCCTTGGACATATTAACCTTAACAGAGTGATGGCTGCATATCCTGGGCACATTAGAAAGAACTAAGACAGCTGGGTGTGGTGGCTCATGCCTTTAATCCCAATACTCAGGCAGGCAGATCTCTGTGAGTTCAAGGCCAGCCTGGACTACAGAGTGAGTTCCAGGTTGGGGCTACCGGGAGACCCTGTCTCAAAAAACAAAAAAACAAAAAAAGAGAAAAGAAAGAAGGAAGGGAGACATGATCAAGAAATTAAACCATGGGGTCTAAAGAGATGGCTCAGTAGTTAAGAGCATTGGCTGCTCTTAGAGAGGACCCTGGTTCACTTTCTACCACCCACATGGTAGCTAACAGCTGTCCATTAATTCCAGTTCCAGGGCATCCAACACCCTCTTCTGACCTCCATGGTCATTGCATGACCTGAGTACACTTACACATATGTAGGCAATACACTCATATACACACACACACACACACACACACACACACACACACACCACACACACACGTCTTTTCGATACAGGGTCTCCCTATAGCCCCAGCTGGGCTGGAACTTGCTACAAAAAACCAGGGACCTTGAACTCAGAGATCTTCCTGCCTCTGCCTTCCAAGTGCTGGGATTAAAGGTGAGCCCTGCCACACGCCTGGCTAAAAAAATTTTTTAAAGAGGGGCTGGAGGGATGGCCTAGCGGTTAAGAGCGACGACCGCTCTTGCAGAGGACCCGGGTTCGATCCCCAGCACCCACATGGCGGCTGAGAACCGTCTGTGACTCCGGTTCCAGGAGAACTCCAGTTCCAGGGGAATCCGAGACCGTCTTCTGACCTCCGCGGCATCGCACGACACGGGTGCGCAGACCTGCATGCAGACAATACATTCATACACATAAAAATAAATAAATAAATAAAAATTAAAAAAAAAATTTTTAAAGAAACTAAACCATGTAAATGACCTTTATTCTTAAATTTCAAAGTTCAGACAAATATCTTCACTAGATTATGAATCATGTACTCCTGTTTGTGAGTGTTGAAAAGATCAGATCTGAATCCCGTACATAGGAGTGCTTCAGCCACTATAGTGTTTCTGGGAGTTAACCTTTTCTTTAAGAAGTATCTGCTTGGGCTTGCTAAGTTCTGCTCTGAAGTTGAATCTGTGCTTTCAAATAGATGTGATTGCAGGCTCATTATATTAAATAAGTTAAAAGACCGTTTTGTTAATGGGGCAAGTGTTTTATAAAATCACTTTTGGCCATCTCAGTTACAGCCTTGGCTAGATGAGTTACCTCTTGTGTATTTTCCTTTTTAGCTCCCTGGGGTTGAGGCATGTGAAAACTACACCTTCCGATATGGCCGAAATCCTCTCATGGAACTTCCCCTTGCCGTTAACCCCACAGGTTGTGCCCGTTCTGAACCTAAAATGAGTGCCCATGTCAAGAGGTTTGTGTTAAGGTATTTTGTTTTATCTTCACATAGTACAGCCCAGGGTTTCTAGGCATTTTAGTGGTTTTGTGCTTGATTCGTCTGCTGCTTACAAACCCTGTCTCTGGCTGTGTATGTGCCTGACAACCTCAGAAGACGCGCCCTGTGTCTCCGCTAGCAGCTTCTGTGTGTTTCTGTCAGTGAGACTTTGAATTGGCCTGGCTTGAGCTTACTCAGAAGTGTCTTCAGTTATCCTTTTGTTTTTCTGCTGTGTGTTGTTGTCTGCAGGCCTCACACCTTGAACAGCACCAGCACCTCAAAGTCATTTCAGAGCACAGTCACTGGAGAGCTGAACGCACCCTACAGTAAACAGTTTGTCCACTCCAAGTCATCGCAGTACCGGAGAATGAAGACGGAATGGAAATCCAATGTTTATTTGGCCCGGTCTCGGATCCAGGTGAGCATGTTCAGGAACAAGTGACGCTGTAGACCCCGTCTCAGGCTACTGATTTGGTGGTGCTTGAGTTTGAACTCAAGGCAAGTACTCTACCACTGAACGACACCCTGTTTGAAAGTCGTGTTCAAAAAAAAACCTCTGTCCTGTGTTTGTTTCCTTGTCTTTTTGTTCTTTCTGAAACTTTTATCTCTTTTTTTCTTTTTTTTTTTCTTTTTTTGGGGGGGGGTCTTTTTGAGACAGGGTCTCCCCAGCTGTCCTGGAACTCACTCTGTAGACCAGGCTGGCCTCAAACTCACAAAGATCCACCTGCCTCTGCCTACCAAGTGCTAGGATTAAAGGCGTGCGCCACCACGCCCGGCCTTTTTAAAAACACTCAGCTAAGAGCCCTTTGTGTGCGGATGTTCAGACTGGACTCTGTCCTGCGCATATCAGTGCTGTTCTGTTGCTTTCACTGGCTTTTCTGCACATTTTTTGTTTTAGATATTTTGAAGCTTTTCATTCTGTACCCATTCCCACTTTGGGGGAAATGTTTCTAGTGGGATCTTAACCTGTCATTAACCTGAGTCTTTTTGTTTGTTCGTTTTAGTGGGTTTTTTTGTTTTGTTTTGAGACAAGGTTTCCTTGTAGCCTCAACTGTCCTGAAACTCACTATGTAGATGAGGCTGGCTTTGAACTCACAAGAGATCCACCTACCTCTGCCTCCCTGGTACTGCAATTAAAGGTGTGCACCACTAAGCCCAGCCTAACCTGAGTCATTTTTAGAATTATTTTTATAAGCTTATTTCTTGCTGTTTACATACGTGCTTTTGCATGAGTGAGAGTATGCACATGTCACAGCACACATGTGGAGGTCTGAGAACAACTTTAAGGAGTTGTTTATCTCCTCCTGCCCTTCGGTGAGTGCCAGGGATCAGATTCTGTGGCTGTCGGGTTTGCAGAACAAGCCTTTCTACCCTCCGGTGGTCTGGCCAGCCCAGTCTGACCCTCTCAGAGGTTCTGGCTTTCTCTTGTTTTCCTCTCTTTGCCCACTTCTTTAGGAGACCATGGTAACGCTAGTAGACAGCTTTGTGTTTGTCTCTGCTTTGTCTTAGGAATACACACATACATGCATGTTTATATAAACGGAATCGTGTTATCAGTGCTTTACTCTTTTCTGCTAATACATAGAGGTATTTCCACATCTCATTCTCTTGATGTTATCAACATCTTGTATAACCAGCTATCCTTGCACATTCATAGTTTCATTCCTGTGAGGAATAATCCAAAAAGTAAGGGTCCTATGTAAAACTATATTTTTTAATTTTTTAAACAATGTAGTTACCCAAAAGGCCATAATTGCCAGTTTCTTCCTGCGGTCTGTAAGGCGTTCCTGCCTCATGCACTTTTGCTGGGCTGGTGAGTGTGGATTGATCAGATCATCATTGCGGCTCCCAGATGCTGGTGAAGCTCTGACCTGTATCTGTTCATGCCTGCTGTGGGATTTGCTTTTTTGAGACTTGCAGCTACATGTCAATTGCCCATTTTACCAATTTGTAGCAGCTTTAACAGCTGTTCAATATTTTCCCATACATCCTGTGTACACCAGGAACTATGGTATCTTTGTTCTTTATAAAGATTTTACTTTTTTATATAGTGAACATATGACTTTTCTATAACTTTTTTTTTTGGTCTTTTTGAGACAGGGCCTCCCTTTAGTCCCAGCAGGCTTGAAGCTCACCATGGAGACCAGGCTGGCCTTGAACCCACAGAGATACAACTACCTCTGCTTTCCGAGTGCTGGGATTAAAGGTGTGACCCACCACCACCAGGGACAAATCTAATTCTGACTCCATTCAGGCTACTATGCATTAGAGTTTCATATTCAAGGATTATGTGGATTCTGCTCATTTTTTGTCTGATTTCCATACCTGTTCTTTTCTCTGTTATGGTTTGTCTGAGTCATATCTGGAATCAAATCAAATCAATCACATAGATGAGCTTAATTTCAAAAAGACAAGTCAGCGCGCATGCTGAGGCCTGGCCTGCTGCCCCTGCACTGCACTGAGAGGAGTGGCTTGGGCAAGCTGTGCTCTGAGCTGCACCTCTGCTCAGCCTCTGGTCAGAACTGAAAGCAGAAACCCAAATTGGGACAAGAAAATGTAAATTATTTGTGAGAATTATATTTTCCTCAATATGATGTTTTCCTACAACCTTGTTTGCTAACAAGGTTTAAAAACAGTGTATTACGCCGGGCGTGGTGGCGCACGCCTTTAATCCTAGCACTTGGGAGGCAGAGGCAGATGGATCTTTGTGAGTTCAAGCCCAGCCTGGTCTACAGAGTGAGTTCCAGGACAGCTGGGGCTACAGGGAGACCCTGTCTCAAAAAGAAAAACAAAAAAACAGTGTATTACATGGTTTACTCCAAGCGCTGGGCTGGACAGTGTAAGCTGCTAAATGAGAAAAGGGCTGACATGTGTTATCCAGTTCAAATTCTGTATGATCCCAGAAACCTTGGGTACTGAGCCAGGTGAATCATTTGTTCAAGACCCACCTGTATAATTTAGTGAGACCCTGTTCGGGGGGAAAAAAAAAAAAGGTCTTGGAAGCATCTCCATGCTCGTCTAGCATGTGTGAAGTCCTATTCGTAGTACCGGGTTTATTTGCAGCTTTCCTGATGATTAGAGCAAAGAAATGTTTTGTTTCTCCCCTTTCTCTTTCATCTAGAAAGCTCTCCTCCTGAGTATTCCTGACTCTATAGTTACCTCTTCCTGTTCTGTTAAGTGTAATGTTTATATGGAGCTCTTTTGTGATAGTAGTGTGCTAAACTGCATACTAGAAGGCACCGGCTCACTCAGTTGATAGTGACTTAACATGGTATCACATGGACACTGAATCTAGTAGAAAATGGATGCAGCCATTCAACAGAAGTACTTACACATTGTCACAATCCATTCTGTGTTTCTGGCACAAGATATTGCACTCGACTATTTTTTTTTTTAATTTATTTCTGTATGTGTATGAATGTACTGTCTGCATGCAAGTGTGTGCACCCGTGTCGTGCAATGCCACGGAGGTCAGAAGAGGGTCTCGGATTCCCCTGGAACTGGAGTTCTCCTGGAATTGGAGTTTCAGATGGTTCTTGGCCACCATGTGGGTGCTGGGGATCGAACCTGGGTCCTCTGCAAGAGCAGTCGGCGCTCTTAACCGCTAGGCCATCTCTCCAGCCCCCCCACACAACTATT
Organism: Rhizomys pruinosus; assembly: GCA_009823505.1. NCBI lineage: Eukaryota > Metazoa > Chordata > Mammalia > Rodentia > Spalacidae > Rhizomys > Rhizomys pruinosus. The sequence continues at coordinate 1,899,882 of VZQC01015186.1, forward strand.
TTAAACAGTAGACATTTAGTTAGCTTGCTGCACTGGTGGTGGCAAAGGCCACATCTGGTGAGGACCTTCTTGCTGTGTCTTTCCAGAATAGAGGGCAGAAGGAGGGTAAGATGAGCAGGTCACCCTCCTTTCAGAACTCTTTCCAGGGTAACTCTTGCCATAACCGCATTGAGCCCCATGACCAAGTCATTTCTTAAGAATCCCAAACTATGGGGCTGGAGAGATGTCCTAGTGGTTGAGAGCACCAACTGCTCTTGCAGAGGAACTGGGTTCGATCCCCAGCACCCACATGGCGGCTGAGAACCGTCTGTAACTCCAGTTCCAGAAGAACTCCAGTTCCAGGGGAATCCGATACCCTCTTCTGACCTCTGCGGCATTGCACGACACGGGTGCACAGACCTGCATGCAGACAGCACATTCATACACATACAAAAATAAATAAAATAAAAAAAAAAAAAAAAAAAAGAATCCCAAACTGTGACCTAGATATATTGGAATTTAATACAAAACAAGACATGGGAACAAAGTGATGATGCTACAGTTTTAAGTGTCAAGACTGTCAGATTTTTAAATTATAGAAAGCAACGTTTTCAGTAATTGATCATTTGAACATGGCTTTTGATAAGACCCCCAATAGTAGTGCCTTTTTCTGAAGAGAACACAATGTTACATGTATTGGAATACACATGCTTTTCTCCTTTACGCAGGGACTGGGCCTTTATGCTGCTAGAGACATTGAGAAGCACACCATGGTCATTGAATATATTGGAACTATTATTCGAAATGAAGTAGCAAACAGGAAAGAGAAACTTTATGAGTCTCAGGTACCGTATAAGCGCAGCAGTCATCCCTGTGTGTCCCTTTATGAGTCTCAGGTACCGTATAAGCACAGCAGTCATCCCTGTGTGTCCCTTCCAGACATCTGAAGAGCACGGCCGAGTCCGTCGTACCAGGTTCAGTTTTGCGGAAAAGCCACAGCTGGCGGCCTCCATTGTTCTTGTTTGTTGCCTTCACTGCCATTGTTTTGCAGCTGCTGTTCCTGGCCCACGTGCAACTGTAGATGAATGCTCCCAGCTTTACAAACACCTCATGATCTGATGATGCTTTTCTTGTCCCCATGTCTGTGTATCAGCTGTGTGGTAGTATGTGACCAGAGTGCTTTCAGAGCAGTTTTAGAGCAGTTCTGCTGTGTGTGTGTGTGTGTGTGTGTGTGTGTGTGTGTGTATGGTTAGGAGTTTGGATCATACTGATAATTCCTTGCCTTTTCTTTAGAACCGTGGCGTGTACATGTTCCGCATGGACAATGACCATGTGATTGATGCAACACTCACAGGAGGGCCTGCAAGGTGAGGCAAGAGGACCCTGTCCCGTGGGGTTCTGAGCCTGGGGAGAAATGTTCCCACTGTGGCTGGCCAAGGTCTTTGTACTGGTTAACATAAAGAGAAATGTAATTATCGAAGTTTTTAGTATGAATTCAAAGTTTAAAAGATTCCTCTCACTGTTTCACAATCAGTTTTCTGACCTGCTTGTAGGTATATCAACCACTCCTGTGCCCCTAACTGTGTAGCTGAAGTAGTGACTTTTGAGAGAGGACACAAGATTATCATCAGCTCCAACAGGAGAATCCAGAAAGGAGAAGAAGTAAGAGACAAACGAGGGGGCTGTCTTCTGCCTATCTGTGTCTAGAGATGAGTTCCAAGATGTATAATTGGAAGGGCTATAGGTACAAACCTGGGGAGCCCTGTGCTCCATTTACGAATTTTTCACATAAAACATGTAGGTGTTTTGTTTGTGTTTCTGTAGAACCGGACACCTGTCTTAGTGCACGCTGTCAGCCTTGACTGCCCCATTCCCGGCGCGCAGCTCTGCCTTTCACTTGTGTTCACAGAACTCTTAGGAAGCTCCATGGGTTTGGGTTGAGGAAGCTACTGGTGTGGGAGGAGGAATCCTGGGAGTGCTCACTGGTGGGAGCCCAGCTCTTCGTGGATGAACACAGCTGTGAGATTATACCAACCAATATGATCTTTCTGGAATTTGCTTTTTAAATTTAAAATAAGCTTGTAGGGGCCAGAGAGATGGCTCAGCAGTTAAGAGCACTAACACTGACTGCACTTGCAGAAGACCCAGGTCAGAATTTCAGCACCCACACATCAGCTGTTGGTGGCTCCAGTTCCCAGGGGATCCAGCATCCTCTTCTGGGTGTTGTGGCAATTGTTTGACTTGGGTGCATTTACATTCTCAGAGACATAACACTCAGACACATAACCTCAAAGTCATAAAAAAAAGTTTTATTGGGGGGGGGTAAAGAAGCCATGCATGATGGTCTACACCTTAAATCCCAGCACAAGGGAGGCAGAGGCAGGCAGATCTCTGTGAGTTCAAGGACAGCCTGGTCCACATAGTGAGTTCCAGGACAGCTGGGGCTACAGAGAGACCCTGTCTCAAAAAGACCAAAAACAAAAAAACATAACTTTCTCCAAGGGGGATACTAATTCATTTTAAACCATCTATGAGTGACCATTGGCCTGGAAAGATACATAGATTCTGGTTACCCTAAATTCTGTAAACGTCTCAGATAGGAAAACTTGTATAGTCACAGGACAAAAGGAAGTCCTAAGTCAAAGCATTTACTGGTGGATACCAGGTGTAGGCAATTACAGCAGAATGGCCGTGCCTCCGCTCTAGGTTTTAGATGCTGGCTGAAGATATTTTACGTTTGGGGTTGGTGGAAGTTAGTGGTCTACTAAGAATACATTCTAAAAGTTGTAATAGTCACAGAGATTAGGTCAGATGCAGAGTTTAATAGTAAAGGTGGTGGAGGGGTCAAACGCAGCCCAGGATCATTTGTACCTTCACCCTTCCGTCTGTGCACGATGGTAATTCTAGTCAGCCTGTCAGTCTGCACGACCTTCATGTTGAGGGTCTTTTTCAGAGCTGCCATCCAGGTGAGAAAAGGACAAGGAAAGCAGTGTCAGTTGCAAGGGCAGCTTCATGTCTGTCAGACCAGGTAGGTGCTTGGTCCTCATCTGGCCCCGAGTGCTGCATCATGGTCTCCTTGGACACTGCAGGGAGAGTAATGTCTTGCCAGGCCACTCTTTCTCAGATCCGTTTCCCACGAAAGCATGGCACCCTAGCGTCTTTCCCCCTTCATGAGGCCCCCGAGGTTCCGTGCCGTCCCTCCTCCTGCCATCCTTTCTCACACTATGTCTTTGCCATGGGCAGCTCTGCTATGACTACAAGTTTGACTTTGAAGACGACCAGCACAAGATTCCGTGCCACTGCGGAGCGGTGAACTGCCGGAAGTGGATGAACTGAATGCATTCCTTGCTATCTCAGCGGGCGGCTCGTCCCTAGGAAGAGGCGATTCTACACACCATTGGAATTTCGCAGACAGAAATTTTTGTTTTCTGTTCAACACTTTGAAAAACAACTTCTGGGATTCTGGTTCCTCCCCTTTAAGTTACGGAAGCACAAGAGCAAGCTAGCTGCAGGGCTTCCCTGAGTACTGAGGGTTGGCAGAGTCTCAGAAAGGTCCAGCACTTTTTTTCTTTTCTTTTCTTTTCTTTCCCCCTTCTTTCTTTCCTTGTGGGTGGGTTTTGTTTTGTTTTGTTCTGTTAGTCTCACTAAGGAGAAACTTTTACTGGGGCAAAGAGCCCTGCCCCAGGGTGGGGGCCTTCCTATGAATGTAAGACTGAAATCACCAGCGAAGGGGCTGTCCAGAGTGCTGGCCACGCCTTACTAACAGGGGCAGGCCCTCTAGTTTAACTAAAGTGGACACCACTGATCAAGGAATGTACTGAGATGACTTCCTTAGGGATAGAGCTAAGGGATAATAACTTGCACTAAAATACATTTAAATACTTGATTCCATGAGTCAGTTTATTGTAGTTTTTGATTTCTGTAAAATAAGAGAAACTTTTTGTATTTATTATTGAATAAGTGAATGAAGCTATTTTTAAATAAAAGTTAGAAGAAAGCCAAGCTGCTGCTGTTACCTGCAGAACTAACAAACCCTGTTACTTTGTACAAATATGTAAATATTTTGAGAAAAACAGTATAAAAATAGTTATTGACCAAATGCTACCAGGCGCTGCAGCAGCTCGGGTGCTTATAAATGTCATAGGGATGTTACAATATAATTTTGTGTTATTAAATATGCCATTATAATTGTGTAATAACCAAAATTTTGCCCTATAGTGTTTGGGGGTTTTTGGAAACTATGTCTATTAGTACTTGTTTTCTACATCTAACTTCTGACAGAACACAGTGTACGCTACGGCTACAACTTTTTATAGCTGTTTTGGTAACTTAAACTAATTTTTTCTTATTATATTGTTGCATCCCTACTTCTCCAGTCAGGTTTTTTTGTGCTTAAAATTTGTGATAACTGTGAATACGGCTTAAAAACACACCCAAATGGAGGCTGAATTTTTTCTTCAGCAAAAGTAGTTTTGATTAGAACTTTGTTTCAGACCACACAAAATCATGTAAACATAATAGAATCATGTAGCAGGAACCTAGCCTAACTCCTTAGCCCTCTATTTAACATAAAAATTTGAAAAAGGAAAGAAAAAAAAAAAAGAAGCGATTCTGCTCCCAGCTGCAGGACTCCGGCAATAGGGTTTTCGAAGATGTAATTTTAAAATGTGTTTGTATGAACTGTTTGTTTACATTTCTTTAATAAAAAAAAAAAAACACTGTTTTGTGTTTGCTTGTAGAAACTTAATCAGCATTTGAACCAGGTTAGCTTTTTATTTTGTACTTAAAATTCTGGTACTGACACTTCACAGGCTGAGTATAAAATGAAGTTTTTGTGTGCACAATTCAAGTGGACTGGTGACAGTTCTCAACTTGTAATGTATATGGCATGATGTATTTTTATCTTACAGAATAAATCATTGTATATATTTTTCTCTTGATAAATAGCTGTATGAAATTTGTTTCCTGAATATTTTTCTTCTCTTGTACAATATTCTGACATCCTACCAGTATTTGTCCTACCGGGTTTTTGTTGTTTTCTGTTCTGTATTATAGTATCTAATGTTGGCAAAAATTGAATTTTTTGAAGTATACAGAGTGTTATGGGTTTTGGAATTTGTGGACACAGATTTAGAAGATCACCATTTACAAATAAAATATTTTACATCTACAGAATCTGCCTCGTGCTCTGTTAGCTGTTGTCCTATTTGGATTTTAGCGCTGCTTGAAATCACAGAGCTCTCTATGTCTGGATTACTGGAGTCTCGAGAAGTCCGCCTGCTTCTCTTTCTTTTCTTTCACAGGTGTTTACATGTAGGTTCAGACTCATGTCCTTTAGCTGCAGGCTCCCTCCTCCTGTCAGGGTATTCAACCACGGCAGATTAGAAATGATTCTAATCTAATGATTGCTTGTTCAAAGCCTGCTTTTGTTAAATTGGTAAAGTTGCTCGGTTGGTTGGTTGGTTGGTTGGAGTGGGTGGGTGGGTTGGTTGGTTGCTATGAAATCTCACTATGTTGCCCAGGCTGGTCTCGGTTCAAGCAGCCTTCTCACCTCAGTCTAAGCAGCTGGGATTATAGGAGGGTACACTACACCTGCTGAACTTTGTTTTGTTTTGTTTTTTCCTTCAAACTACTTCTCAGGCTTACTCCGTATGACAGAGACCATCAGATTGAATGTACTTAACATTTAACTTAATGCAGCTGCTAAAATTATTAGGCAGGCATGTCAGCACACATTGTTAATCCCCAGCTCTCAGGAGGCAAAAGCAGGGAGATTGTAAATTTAAGGCCAGCCTAGGCTACACCATTTAAAGCCAGTCTGGGCTGGTTCAGAGCTCTTGCTTGCTGCCTTATCTCCCTTTCTGCCTCCAAACTTGCTCACCTATTCTGAGAGAAGGAAAAACCTTTTCATCCTTTCCAGCCTTGATGCACTCTGTTGGAGACCTACTGCCTTATGAAGGCCAGGAGGGGCAAAAGGATCCCAGCCATCTGACTTAGTCATCTAAATATTGCCCCACAGGCAGTGGATTGCAGGGGAGGATGCAGGAGGGTGCACGGAAGGAAACCATGCAGGCCCGCAGCTGTCCACTCCGCAGCTCTGTGCTGCCCACAGCCACTTGGGCTCCACCTTTGAAAGCCTTTTTTCAGTGCTTTCTGGGCATAAAAGGTATTGCCAAGACCACAAAAGCGCAGACTAGCCCCTGCACTTCGAGCCTGCACCACAGAGCTTGTTTCACTTTACACTGTTACGCTCCTGACTGGCATCAGTGCTGGCCATCGCTCCTTTAACCTCTCTAGCCCTTGTTTACGAGCACCCTGTGTTCCCAGGAGCCTCCCCCTCATCAGGCACAGGCAAAGAATCCTTTCCTCACACTAAGGAAACCAATTACATATGCCCAGCACATTGGGTATTGTCACCAGAGCTGACATTGCTTCTTTCTGCAGATGCCTACAGAACCAGACCTGAGGGCATGAAGACTGTGCTTGCCATCAGTGACAGGAGGTGTCACCTGCTGAAAATGCCTTGAATTTCCATAATGCAAATGGAACCTGGCTTCCCAGCAGGAATAGCTGCATGGCCCTGCTCTGGTCCTTTCCTCAGGAGCCTAGAGCCAACTCTGCTTGTTCCTGTCTTCAGCACCACCAGGTAGCCGCCAACCACCACCACCACCACCACCCACCCACCCACCCACCCACCCACACACACACACACACACACACATTTCCACACTGGTGTGTGTGGTAGAGGTCCCCAAGGATACTTGTACACCTGTCTATACCAAGAAGGGCTAGGCCCCTCCTTTCCAGGCAGGGTCCCTCAGAGTCCCTTTAACTAGTGCTGCCTGGTTTGCGTTCTTGCAGACTAGAGCTCCCTTTATGAAGTGTGCTTTCTTAAGTCTAAGAAATTCTTTACAACTGTTTCATTCCAACCACAAAAATGTGGTAAATATCCCGAATTTTCTCTCACGGCACAGCACACAGAATTTATAAATTCCTCTTGAAATTGACCCTCCGGCCGCACTCACAACGCGCGCTGGCTGAGCCCTTTGCTAACCCCACACACCAACTCTGCCACCGTCAGACCTGCACCCTTGAAAGCACCGGCCTTTTTAATGTTAGCATTCTGGCTCCTTCCCCCCACCCCCCAATCTCTTTTCCCAGCTCTCCCTGTCTCCCTAAAGTTGAAGCACAGAAGCCAGCAGTGTATTTATGCCACTACTGCAAAAGCTGGCTGTGGAGATTGCTTTTCTTCAAAGCCACCCTACCAGTCTGTCCCTACTGTGGGCAGAGATCAGGAGGCCGAGGGCTCGCTTCTCAGGATACTGACTGTCCCGTGATCTGAACCATTGTCTGAAGAGCCCTTACATGATATGGTCTGGGCCCCCTTGTCCCAAAGGCCTGTGTGTATCTGAGACTCTGTCCCAGTATGGTGTTAGAAAGTTTCGGGCTGGAGAGATAGCCTAGCGGTTAAGAGCACCCGACGCTCTTGCATGAGGACCCGGGGTTCGATCCCCAGCACCCACATGGCTGGTCAGAAACCGTCTGAACTCCACATTCCAGGAGAAACTCCAGTCCAGGGGAATCTGAGGGCACCATTTTCTGACTCCGCGCATTGCACGGACACGGGTGCACAGACCTGCTATTGCAAAACATACATTCATACACATACAAAACTTTAAAAATAAAATAAAAAAAAAAAAAAAAAAAAAAGTTTCACACTGGCACCATGATGTGCCTGCTGCCTCACCAAAGGAACGCGCACCAAGGCCAACGGATCTGCAAAGTCATCTCTCTTCCTCACTTAATCTCAGTTGTCTGTTCCATTGTCGGCAAGCTGCCACACAGTTTTTTAAGTTTCTCATTGCTTGTCCATGAATTAGCGCAGATTGAAAATGGAATTTTCTTTCTTATTAAAAAAAAAATTGCTATTCTTATCTCAGATTCTCCATTATTTTCGGTCTGTCCCAATGGAGAATCTGCCATAGGTGGTGGGAAGACCAGAAAGATGTTCTTCAGCCTTCAGTCTGTTCAGAAGTCCCTGAGGCTGTTTGCTTTTAATGGGTGTGCAGTGGCATCCACTTCCTCAGTGACTGACACCGACAGCACTTCTAAGAGCCCACTTACGTGCATTGTAAAAATTGAAGAACTCAGAGCTGAATTTTAAGTACTGTGCATACACTAGATTCAAGTCTCAGACTTTTACATTTTCTCCTATCTTGACAAACAGCTGCTTAATTCTGATCTTTATTTTGTTAGACAGGGTCTCCCCGTGGCCCCAGCTGTCCTGGAACTCAGGCTGTAGGCCAGGCTGGCCTTGAACTCACAAAGATCCACCTGCCTCTGCCTCCCAAGTGCTAGGGTTAATGCAAACATGGTTCAGGGTGTTCAGGATGCTATACACTTGTAAATACAGAGAAATATATGGTGGTTCTCCCTCTTCATCTCATAAATTGGCAAGAATGAAGTGTAGTCAAAGTGTCATGTCAAAGAAACCTGGGCTTCGAGAGTAAGAGATGCTGTCAGCTGTGGGTTAACCTCCTGGGACTTGGACACTTGGCTCCCTAATTATTTTTCCTTATTCTTACAGATCTCTGAGAGGTGTTGTGAAGTCCCTTGGTAGACTAACACTAACTTCCTGTCCTGACATGCTGAGGAGCTCAATGATGCAACAGTTTCTTCAATTTGGATTTCTTCTGTTAAAATATTTACCCTCTTCATTCTCTGTAGGCTACTCTCCACTATGTTTTTATAAATGGGTATTAGAGCTGGGCGTGGTGGCACACGCCTTTAGTCCTAGCACTTCAGAGGCAGGTGGATCTTCGTGAGTTCCAGGACAGCTGGGGCTACAGGGAGACCCTTTCTCAAAAAGAACTAACTAATTAACTAACTAACTAAATAAATAAATAAATAAATAAATAAGTGGGTATTAGATTCTGAGGTTTTGCTACATTTTTTCAAGTCTGAGCAGTAATAACACCTCTGTGAATGTCAAAGCATATGCTTCTGTGTGGACAAAAGTTCTTTGGATGAACACCCGGGAATACTATGTTTAGTGTTTCAAGAAACTGCCAGTGTCTCCTCCAGTGTAGTACTATTTTGTACCCCCAGGAAACAAGTTTCTCTTCACTGTGTGCCCTTTGAACATCTGTGGGGCTCATCATCTCATTCCTGAGGTCACTGTTTTTTCTTTGGGCTTATTGTTCATGGATTTCATTGTCTTCTCAAACCAGCTTATTGTCTCATGAGTCTTGTTTCCTATTTCATTTCTGTTCTGATATTTAATGCCTTGAGCTTCAAATTTGCTTTTTCTGTTTAAGACCACATTCACCAAAACTTTTCTTAGTGCTATCAAATGTGCACGCACCTGGACAGCATGCCATGTCTTTCAGGCTAAAACCAGCTGATTGCCTGACTCACAAGTAGAAGTATGTTTGGAGATATTTCTGCTATCTTTTGGATTTTTACTGATTTCTAATATGTTATACATGACTTGCATTTGTACATGTCTCTTACTTGATATCCTGGATTGTAGTCTACCCTGGCAGATGGTCTACGTGAACCTGAACAGAGCACATGCTCTGTTGAGTGGAGTGTTCCATCAAACACACGTCACCTTGTCTGATGCTGTATATACTGTCTGATGCTGTATACTGACTGATGCTGTATACTGACTGATACTGTATAGTGTCTGATGCTGTATACTGACTGATGCTGTATACTGACTGATGCTGTATACTGAACTGATACTGTATACTGACTGATGCTGTATATTGATTGTCTGATACTGTATACTGACTGTCTAATGCTATATACTGACTGATGTTGTATGCTGTCTGATGCTATATACTGACTGATACTGTATACTGATTGTCTGATGCTGTATACTGACTGATGCTGTATACTGTCTGATGCTGTATACTGACTGACTGATGCTATATAGTGACTGACTGTTGTATACTGACTGTCTGATACTGTATAGTGATTGACTGATGCTGTATACTGACTGATACTGTATAGTGTCTGATGCTGTATACTGACTGTCTGCTGCTGTATACCGACTGTCTGATGCTATATACTGACTGTTCAGGGCTTCAGTGTCCATTTTTTTCTGAGTGTTATGTTCTGTCAGTTATTGAAAAGTGTGCTGCAATGTGTCACTGTGACTGCAGGCATACCTGCTTGTTGAAGTTTCTAGTCTTTGGAGCAGTATTTCTTTTTCTTTTTTCTTTATACAGTATATATTTTGAAGCTTTGAGGTATATAAATGTTTGGGATTATTGCCTCTGGATGAACTGAACAAAAAGACCCTCTTTACCAACTGCCAGCAGTGCTCTCTGGGGTCTGTACTAACACAACAGCTATTCCAGGTAGACACATGATTAATGATTATTCAAAGTAATGTCTGCCCATCCTTTTACTTCATATTATCTAATTTAAACTTTATGTTCATTTACATGACATTAATGTGGTCACTGCTGTTGCTGGGTTTAAATCTACCTGCTGTCTTTTGCTTTCTAGATGGACTACCTGGTCTTTGAAGTCTATGACAAGTAAAATACTTTGGACAGAAATCATATATGTGGGGCTGAAGAGATGGCTCAGCAGTTAAGAGCACTGGCTGCTTTTGCAGAGGACCCGGGTTCAAATCCCAGTACCCATATGGTGGTTAACAACTACCCATTAACTACAGTTCCAGGGGATCCAACACCCTCTTCTGACCTCTGAAGACAGTGCACAACACGGGTGCACTTATACACACACAGGCAATACACTTAAAACACATAAATTTTTAAAAATCATGTATGTGTTATAGTTTAATCACCGAATTTTTGCAATTTAAGACTGTCTCCTGAAATAGAATTTTTAAAAGTATTTTGTTATTTTTATTTTATGTGCATGACTGTAATACCTGCATGTAGGCAAATGCACACATGTGCAGTGCCTGTGGAGGTCACAAGAAGACGTCAGATCCCCTAGAATTGGAGTTATGGGATGGTTGTTAGCTACCACATGTGGGTGCTGGGAATCAAACCTGGGTCCTCTTCAAGAGCAGCCAGTGCTGAGCCATCTCTCCAGCCTTGAGATAGATACTGCCAATTTAGCAGTTTTACAAAGGACATCTCACGCCGGGCGTGGTGGCGCATGCCTTTAATCCCAGCACTTGGGAGGCAGAGGCAGGCGGATCTCTGTGAGTTCAAGGCCAGCCTGGTCTACAGAGCGAGATCCAGGCCAGCTGGGACTAAAGGGAGTCCTGTCTCAAAAAAGACAAAAAACAAAAACAAAAAAAAAGGGCATCTCACATTCAAAGCCACTCATGTCAAGCTAAGAAACTGAAATGCTTCCCTAGTTAGTGACTGCTGTCTGGCTTAATTATTCGTCAGCTGAATTTACTCATGCCATATTCCTAGGGCCATTCAGATCACAGGCTGGCTTCACAAGAAAAGATGGAAGGAAGGAAAACAAAAAAGTCCTAAATAATCAAAGATGTTTTATTTAAATGTAAACATTGTATTAATTCATCAAAATAATTTATAATAGTTAAATGCCTCTTAAATTATAAATGATACTTTCTGAAGTTAAAATCAATATGCACTCAAATAATCTATTAAGAACATTAAACGAGTGATAGTAGGAAAAAAAACCCTCTCCTATGAAGTTCTCTATGAAAGGAAACAAGTTCTGATAGACCCAAATCGTTCCATCTCCAAAGGAGAATACAGCAGCATCGATAACTACCAACCAGAGCGCCGCCTCTGGGACCGGCCACACAGCCCTGTACGGTCCTGTACGGTACCTTCTGCTTTCCCTCCGTAGGCAGTGAGGTCCCTACCAGCAGCCGAGAGACGAGTCAGTGCACGGGTGAAGCACCCTCTGCACGGCCTGCACCAGTCAGTCCTGTGAGCCCTGCCCGTCGTCAGCTCTGCACTTCTGCAGCATTGTTCCAACAGTCATGGCCCACCTTAGCTTTCTAGACGCCACTGTTGGGAGGAGGAGCCATCGCAGATCGCCATGGCAACGGAGCCCTTCTGACCCAGTGGGTCCACCACTCTCAGGCACTGTCCAACCGACACCTGGTAGAGCCGATTGTTCTTCTGCAGGTGGGGGGAAAGACAAAAACAACAAACAAAAACCAATTATTTGTGTTTATGTTTGTTTACAAACAACATCCAGTTGGGCGTGGAGGCACACCCCTTTAATCCCACCACTCCAGAGGCAGAGGCATGAGGATCTCTGTGAGATCAAGGCCAGCCTGCTCAGCTGGGGCTACAGGAAGGCCCTGTCTGAAAAAATTGAAACAAAATATACTAGCAGCATGCAGAGAAGCCCAGAAGAGACACGGAATATCCTAACTTGATTAAACCAGACTAATTAAAGAGACTGCCGGGGCTGGAGATGGCCTAGCAGTTAAGAATGCCGACTGCTCTTGCAGAGGACCCGGGTTCGATCCCCAGCACCCACATGGCAGCTGAGAACCGTCCTTGACTCCAGTTCCAGGGGAATCTGACGCCCTCTTCTGACCTCCGGGGCACTGCACGACACCGGTGCACAAACCTACATGCAGACAGTACATTCATACACATACGAAAATAAAAAAAATAGACTGCCAACTCTTCAGACCAAGCCCAAAGTCAAATCTTCCGATCTTCATCCCTCCTAACTCCCGAGAGGCTCCTCACCCCGAAGGTCCACTGCTGGGACCCTCCCGATCCGTGGCACTTCATTAGTCGCGGTGGGTCTGATGAACGAGTTTCTGACATGTCGAGACAAAGGAGATTGTTCAAAACCAATTCGTGCTCTTCATTATAAATCCAGATCTAGTGATAAACGACAACAAAAAAATGTTTAAAAAACAAGTTTTACTTTAAATATGGAACTGAGGCCTAGATAACACTTCACAGTAATTTATGCTGTGGTCTCCAAGCAAGCAATCCAGTGTGAGCGTACTTCACCTGGAGAACTTCAGGTCGGCTCTCTGAAACCCTCCCATTGTGTTAACACAATCCTACACAGCCACAACTCGTACATTTAATACCTGTACTGTGAGATGACTGGGTAGGTAAACGCCTGCTGCCATGCCTGGCAATGCGAGTTCAATCCCCAGTACCACATGGTGGTAGAAAAAACCACCTCCCTCAAGTTCTCTGACATCCACAGGGATGCCATAATGTATCTGTACAAATACACAGCACAACACAACACAACACACACACACACACACACACACACACACACACACACACACACAAAACATAAGTGTAACTCCATTACCCCAAACTCTTGACGGTTTCTGGAATGTGGTCCCACTGAAACCTATACACTGAAATGTCACTATGACAAGCACTGTGCAGAGCCCAGAGAAACATGGCAAAGACAGATGTGGTTATTTTAAATTATCACTAAGCTCCCTGCGGAATTCAGAACACTAATCCTTTTTATGGCCGAAGACTGCCTGCCCACACTGCCTTTCTAAGCAGGGTGCTGGGCAGCACCGCTTACCTGAGTCGGGTCCCCATAGTCACAGGCCTTAAGCACTACTAGAGCTCCCTTCTGGCTGGAGTGGCCCTGGGCAACCAGACACTTGTTGGTCTGGAAGTGATAGAGCTGCAAAAGAAGAGAACGCCCTTGACAGCTCTGCAGACACAAGGACCCAGTGCTGAGAGGAGGTGTGCATGCTGTGCAGCTGCTCCCGGGTCATGAATTAAGCATCCCAAGGTACCAGGCTCAGCATATGTGAGCTTCATAATAGGCTCCGCAGCACAATCAGAACAGAACATACGTGGCAGTGTCCAGAGACATTCTAGCTAGGTGCTGCAGGGGACGATTGGAAGCAACATCTCCACCCTGGAGAACTTAAGATGAAGTCGAGGAAATAAAAACAAAAGGAATTTAGATAATACAGCCAGGCATGGTAACTTGGCCTCTATCCAAAAACACTTGGGAGGCTGAGGCAAGCCTGACCTAGCAAACCCTGTTTCAAAAACAACACTTAAGTTTTTAAAAACTAGCACAATGTATATAGTAATCTATACGCTGGCATGTACGGAACATTACCAAGGACGTCCAACAGTGAGACAACAGAAGCAGCACCCTGGGGAAGATTTCCACCACACGGGCTCTCACCAGCCCTTCTGACTGTAGAACGCTGCTCCGACAGTCTCCCCAGACCAACACTACCTGGAAGCCACTATGTGCCCAGGCTGGCCTTGATCTCACAGAGATCCACCTGCCTCTGCCTCTGCCTCTGCCCCCAAAGGCTGGGATTAAAGGCCTGTGCCACAACATTAGGTATTTATGTGGCAATAAAAAAGAAAGTACTAGGCTCAGTTCTAACCCCTGAAAACAAAAGCTGGAAGAGGGAAAACTGGCCCTCATGACACGTTCTAAGGGTCAAGGTTTTGGGGGGCTTCTGTGGTACAAATGGGCACACTGTGTACAGTTCATGTTGGCCTATGTGGGCAGATGAGGGGTATGTAAGCTCTCCTCTTATTCATTGAGGCAGGGTCTCTCAACTGAACCCAGAACTTACATGCTCCAAGGACCCCATCTCCCATTTCCAAGCACTGGAATCATAAGTGGTCCACCATGGCTGCCTGGCACTTATATGGGCTCTGGGCTGCCTTACCACTGAGCCCACTCCCTAGCCTTCCTTCCCCACCCCAGGATGCCAGTTTTAAGAATGGTTCAGAACAGTGTGATGTTAGGGGCAGGACCCTAAGCTTTACATGTGACTGAAGCTCAAGAGCTCATCAGTATGCTGAGCTCAGAGGACTGTCTTAGTTCTTGGGTGTGGAATTTTACTTCCTGTCACCACCCTGACAGGTCACCATCACTTACCGCAGAGCTTTGCTGTGCGTTTCCCACTCATCACCTTTCAGAAGTCCCTGCAGTTCTCACACTGTCTCTGCTCCTGTCCACTATTCTCACGTGTCTCTGCTCCTGTCCACTATCCCCATGTGTCTGCTCCTGTCCACTATTCCCGTGTGTCTGCTCCTGTCCACTATTCACGTGTCTCCTCCTGTCCACTATCCCCACGTGTGCCTGCTCCTGTCCACTATTCCCGTGTCTGCTCCTGTCCACTATCCCCATGTGTCTGCTCCTGTCCACTATCCCCATGTGTCTGCTCCTGTCCACTATTCCTGTGTCTGCTCCTGTCCACTATTCCCGTGTGTCTGCTCCTGTCCACTATCCCCATGTGTCTGCTCCTGTCCACTATCCCCATGTGTCTGCTCCTGTCCCCTATTCCCGTGTCTCTGCTCCTATCCACTATTTCCACGTGTTTCTGCTCCTGTCCACTATCCCCATGTGTCTGCTCCTGTCCACTATTCCCATGTCTCCTCCTGTCCACTATCCCCATGTGTCTGCTCCTGTCCACTATCCCCATGTGTCTGCTCCTGTCCACTATTCCCACGTGTGTCTCCTCCTGTCCACTATCCCCACGTGTGTCTGCTCCTGTCCATTATTCCCACGTGTGTCTGCTCCTGTCCACTATTCCCATGTGTCTCCTCCTGTCCACTATTCCCATGTGTCTGCTCCTGTCCACTATCCCCATGTGTCTGCTCCTGTCCACTATTCCCATGTGTCTACTCCTGTCCACTATTCCCATCTGTCTACTCCTGTCCACTATTCCCATGTGTGTCTACTCCTGTCCACTATCCCCACGTGTGTCTGCTCCTGTCCACTATTCCCATGTGTCTGCTCCTGTCCACTATTCCCGTGTGTCTCCTCCTGTCCACTATTCCCATGTGTCT
>VZQC01015186.1:1915680-1940353 GCA_009823505.1 Rhizomys pruinosus
AGTGCTAGGATTAAAGGTGTGCAGCACCACACCCAGCAAGTTGTTCTTAAATGTGGCCATATGACCAGAGTCCTGTGAGCTCAGAATTTGTACTCATGTACTTAGTTAATTTTTGAGACCGGACATAAATTCCTGACTGGCCGTGATCTCAGTATGTAGCCAAGGATGACCTTACACTTTTGTTTTGTTTTTTGTTTTTTTGTTTTTTGTTTTTTGGGTTTTTTTTTTTTTTTTTTGGTCTTTTAAAGACAGGGTCTCCCTGTGGCCCCAGCTGTCCTGGAACTCACTCTGTACACCAGGCTGGTCTTGAACTCACAGAGATCCACCTGCCTCTGCTTCCAGAGTACTAAGATTAAAGGTGTGCGCCACCACGCCCGGCCCTGTCTCTGCTCTTAGAAGCTGTGACCTAAGCAACCCTAAAGTCACACTCCTAAAGTCACACTCCTTTCAGTCAAGGAAGTCCCAAAAGAGTAATAAAACTGAGTCCTCTAAAGGCCATTATCCCAGGGCCTCAGAATGCACCACGCCACACACTTGACTTCTCTCCGTGGAGCTCTCAGACACAGTTGCCATCTCACCCGTCCACGCCGAAGGACTCTGGGGCGTTTGGGCCCTCTGTTGATGAAAATGGGTTGCTGAGGTTTGGCATTCGGCCCAGGAACCTGCATCTCAGGGTAAATATTATCCAAATACCACTTGAATGATTGACAGCCCAATTTCTTCCTCAATTCAACACGCTCGCTGATATTTCCAAAGCTTTTGGTCTTCAAATCAGGTCTTAAGGAAAAATACTGTTCCTGAGTTTAAAAAAAAAATGAGAATAGAATTGATTTAAGAAATAAATATTAGCCGGGCGTGGTGGTGCACACCTTTAATCCTAGCACCCGGGAGGCAGAGGCAGAGACAGGTGGATCTTTTTTAGTTCAAGGCCAGCCTGGTCTACAGAGTGAGTTCCAGGACAGCTGGGGCACAGGGAGACCCTGTCTCGAAAGAAGACCCAAAAAAAAAAAAAAAAAGAAATTATATTTTGCATTCTACACGCTCCTTTTCTCTTTTGAGACAGGGTCCCATTACACA
The DNA here is from genome assembly GCA_009823505.1 of Rhizomys pruinosus. Classification (NCBI taxonomy): domain Eukaryota; kingdom Metazoa; phylum Chordata; class Mammalia; order Rodentia; family Spalacidae; genus Rhizomys; species Rhizomys pruinosus. Next base: position 1,916,758 of record VZQC01015186.1, read on the forward strand.
GCCCTAGCAGATCTGGAACTTCAATCTCCGTCTCTACTTCCTGAATGCTGAGATTAAAGGTATACATCAGCCGAGTGGTGGAGGCAGAGGCAGAGGCAGGTGAGTTCAAGGCCAGCCTGGTCTACAGAGCAAACTTCAGGCCAGCTGGGACTAAAGGGAGACCCTGTCTCAAAAAGACAAAAAAAAAAAAAAAAGGTGTACGCCAGCAGACCAGTCCTGTACTTATAATTGACACTGATGGGATGTAACAGGTGACATTGACCATATTAAAAATTAAAACAGAAAAACTTAAAAATGGGAATTCATTAGTAGAACTCATTTTCAACACACATACACACGAAAGACTAGTACCATTTTGTATTTTGCAAATTTTTTTACTGACTGGCTCCTATGTACATTTAGCATGTTGCTGTATGTTGTCTTGAGTATTTCTCTGTGTATGTGTGTGTGTGTCTGTGTGCGTGTGTGTGTGTGTGTGTGTGTGTGTGTGTGTGTACTTATGAGGGAAAGCACAATCACAGTGCCAGTGTGGCCGTTAAGGACAACTCATTGGCGTTGGTTCTCTCCCCCACCTTCAGACGGGAGGGGTCCAGGACTGGGGCTGAGGTCACCAGGCTTGTGCAGCAAGCACCTTGTGCACCTTTAGCCTCAGAGCCATCTCCCTGGCCCTGGCAGAATATATTCCTAAAAATAACAACTGCATGAAAACAATGTGGTTGAAAAAGAAGGAATATTTTTAAAGCCATTAGAATTACAGTTATTCTTATTTAATACAATACCGAAATGTTAGTGTTTGTTATTTTGAGACAAAGGCTCACCACGTAGCCCAGGCTAGCTTTAACCTCACAGTTCTGCTTCTGCCTCCCAAGTGCTGAGATCACGGTGCATACCAGCAGGCCTGGCTCAGAACTCTGCAGTTCTAGTAATGATGTGAAATAAGTTGATTCACATTCAGTCTGTCATGCTCTCTGAATTATCTTTTTATCCATGCAAGTTTTGTGTGGTTTTTGTTGCTTCTACTTTGCTTCTACTTAGCATCTCACTATGTATCCCTAGCTGGCCTGGAATTTGCTACATAGACCAGGCTGGCCTTGAACTCAGAGATCTGCCTGCATCTGCCTCCCAGGCAAGACCTGTGGGGTCAGCATACTGCACTGAAGGATCTCTGTCAGACAGAACAATTCAAAGATTAGCCAGGAGCAGCTTCCTGTGCACGCCACGGCCTGTGCACTCCGTCACCACCAGCACTCACCCACAGGGCTGCAGATTACTGTGCACTCCTCTATCTTTTTTTTCCCCTTATCTTTTTGAGACAGGGTCTCCCTGTAGCCCCAACTGGTCTAGAACTATGTAGACCAGGCTGGCCTTGAACTTAACAGAGATCTGCCTGCCTCTGCCTCCCAAGTGCTGGGATTAAGGTGTGAGCCACCACGCCCAGCTTATTTATCTTTCCTTAAAAATATATTTTGTTCAAAAAAATATATATTTTGTTAACATCAAATCCCCAGTTGGCGGGCAAACTGAGCAACTTTATTATTATATTTCATTGCATCTGAAAGCAACTGTGCTATTCCAATGTGAATCTCTTAATGGGCCCTGGAATTGTCCTACCACTTGTATTCACACATTGTAATTGCCATATATGGATGGAAGATATGTATTCATAGTCTAAAAGAAAAAAAAGGGTGTAAAGCTACACATCTTTTCACCTGCATGCAACTTTACTGTTAAAATGTAAATCTCTAAATGTGTTTAGGAATCAACCTATAGTTTATTTTCAGAATTTGTAATTCTGATTTATTGTGGAGTGTATATATACATATTTTGGAATAATATAAAATTAAAGGGAACATGAGGGCTGTAGAGATGGCTCAGCAGTTAAGAGCACCAACTGCTCTTGCAGAGTACCCAGGTTCGATTCCCAGCACCCACATGGCAGCTAAGAACCGTCTTTAACTCCAGTTCCAGAGGAATCCGACGCCCTCTTCTGACCTCTGCGGCATTGCACGACACGGGTGCACCAGCCTACATGCAGACAGTGCATTCATACACATAAAAAATAATAAAAAAATAAATAAAAATTAAAGGGAGCAAAAAATATATAAAATATATATATTTTATTATTTTTATGTGTATGAGTATATTACCTATATATATATAAGTGTACCCATGATGGGCAATACCTGTGAAGGTCAGAAGAGGGAGCTAGACCCCCTGGAACTGGAGTTACAGATGACTGTTAGCCACCATATGAGTGCTGGGAACCAAACCCAGATCCTCTGCAATTGCAGTCAGTGCTCTTTAACTGCTGAGCCATCTCTCCAGCCCCCTTATTTGTCTTTTATCTCCAAAACCCTACAACAGAGTCTGGCAGATGCTAAGTTTTTAACTGGGCATGGTGGTGTATGCCTATAATCCTAGGAGGTAAGGGCATGAAGACTGAGGTTGAGGCCATCCTGGTACATAGTGAGACTCCGTCTCAATGACCGTTCATAAATATTTACGGTAGTATCTTTTCCTAATAGTCAAAATGTGGAAACAATCCAAATGTAGGTTAGTTGATGGGCAGATAACAGAATGCAATCTATCTTTACAACAGAATATTATTGAGCGACTGAAAGGAGTGAAGAGCTAGGGAACAACTCAGATAAACCTGAACACACACCCAGCAAAAGGAGTCATAGTGAGGAGCCCAAAATGGGCAAGAGGAGTCAGGATACATTGGTGCTTGGTTTCCCAGGGCCCTGGACACAGAAGTGGCACTTGAAGGCCATGGTGCTTTTGAGTAAGATGAAATACTCAAAATTTGACACATTAATTATAAAGTTGCATAAGGCAGAAAGAAATGAGAAAGGAATCCTCAAGTTACACAGGGACCAGTGGACCCTTCTAAGGGAAGCCCAGGTTTGTGGAATGCTCAATGGAGCAGAAGAACAGGACACTGAGGATAGCCACACAAGTCACCATTCAGAAAAGCAAGAGCAGCTTAGAATGAGAAGTGAGTGAAACCCTCGGTGAAAGCCAGCAGCCCAGAAATAGAAGAGGAGCAGTGAAGGCCAACCAAAGAGAAGGAAGCAAGAGCGAAAAGCAAATCAGAGCCTTCAACAAGGGTATGTGCGGCCAGACACCACCTCACCTTGTACTCGTCCAGCCAGACATGCGCCAGCCTCAGGGAGTTGTGGGTCATGGTGTCCTGGCCTTCAGGAGAGCCGTACGGTCGCCTCTTTCGGAAAATGTGTCCTACTCTTGAGCAAGGGATGATGAGAAGCTGACCGCCACACATCCAGATCTGGCCAGAGCAAAATGAATGAAGCATTTCACAGACTGTGAGGCAATACAATACATTGGATCTTCATGGAACTAATCTTTATTAATGGTAGTTATGAAACTTCATGGAATGTTTTATCTTACTAGATATAAATATTCAAATGGGGGTTGGAGAGATGGCCTAGCGGTTAAGGGCGCCGACTGCTCTTGCAGAGGACCCGGGTTCAATCCCCAGCACCCACATGGCGGCTGAGAACCGTCTGAAACTCCAATTCCAGGAGAACTCCAGTTCCAGGGGAATCCGACACCCTCTTCTGACCTCCGCGGAGTTGCACGACACAGGTGCACAAACCTATATGCAGACAATACATTCATACACATAAATAAATAAATAAAAAAAAACATATATATCAAATGGAAGAAAGTAGGGGAATTTAAAATGTAAGTCTTCCTGAAATTAACTAAAAATGCACCAAATTCTCAAGTTAATGTCCATCAGCCTGACCGTGGACATGTCTGTGGGGCATTTTCTCCATTGCTAATTTCCCAGCCCACTGTGGGATGAAATAAACCCTTTCCTGTCCAAGTTGCTTTAGTTCCTAGTGTTTATCACAGCAATAGAGAAACTAAGACTTTGTCTTTTGTTGCTTTAATGAACTTGATCTTAAGGATTTAAGGTCAAATAATGTTTATGAACTGGTCTCCTAATGATGAGGGCAGAATGGCTGTTTCTTGTGTCCTTTCTAATATATACTTTTTCTAACAATTACCTTTGTTGTCCCATGTGTTTCTGTGTGTAGTATTCACGTGTGTGTGGATTTGCATCTATCTGTGCATACATGAAAGTACGCATGGACGCCTGAGATTGTGGGGAATATTCCTTGTCACTAAATTTTTCACCTTATTTTTCGACAGGGTCTCTAAGAATCAAGCCCAGAGGTCACCTACATGGCTATTTTCTCACAGCCAGCTTGCTCTGCCTTCCAAGTCTGGAATTACAGGCAAGCTGCCATGGATTACTCTCATTTACAGGGCACATGTTTCTTCCACTGAGTAGATGCAGCCCCCAACTCCTTTATACAGAATGACTCTAAGATTCAAAGAACTTTAGTTCTAGAGCTTGGTGAGATGATTCAGTGGGTTACAGTCAGGGATGCTATCAAGTCTGACACCTGAGTTCAATCCCCAGGACCCACATGATGGAAGGATGGAACCAACTCCTACAAGTTGTTCTCTGACCTCCTCCAAACACAGGCCATGTGGCATACGTGCTCAGAGGTGCATGTATACACAAATAAAAATATTAAAAGTTTTAAAAATGCCGGGCGTGGTGGCGCAAGCCTTTAATCTTAAGCACTTGGGAGGCACAGGCAGATGGATCTCTGTGAGTTCAAGTCAAGACTAAGCCCAGCTACAGAGTGAAGTTCCAGGCAGCTGGGGCTACAGGATACCCTGTCTCAAAAATGACCAAAATAAAAATTAACATTTCCGCGACAGCTGGGACTACGGGAGAACCTGTCTCAAAAAAGACCAACAAAAAAAAAAAAAAAAAAAATTGACAACAAATAAAATTACCTGGGGGAACCCTGTCTCAAAAAGATATCACAAAAAAAGTTTTTAAATAAATATTTAGTTCAGTCAGTCTCAACTTGTCCTTGGAGCAAGTTAATTTAGTTATGCTAACATTTGGTGGAACTCACCTTAAAAAAAATAAGAAAATTGGACTAATAGTACGTCTTCAACTCTGAAAGACTGTAGAGCAACCCCCCTTTTTTTGGTCTTTTTGAGAAAAGGTCTCCTGTGAGCCCCAGCTTGTATGGACTTACGATGGTAGACCAGGGGTCTTGAACTCAGAGATCTGCCTGCCCTGCCTCTGCCTCCCAAGGGCTGGGGTTAAAGGCATGCACTACTACCTTTTAAAGTGAAAAACTACCTTTTAAAGCACTATGGCAATATATTTGCAAAAATACAAACTGACAGATGTAAGTACTGTATTATGGCCAGACATGCCATAATACAGCAGGAGACAGAAGCAGGAGGGCCCACCCACCGTAGAAGGCCAGTCTTATCTCACTTTGGCCCCAAACCACATACCGCACCCCCTCTACCATCTCCACACTTCAGAAAGTATGAGGAGGATTTCTTCCTCACGTTGGAGGTATCACAAGCTATATACACAGGAGTGACAGCATAACTTAGCACCACACAGGCGTATTGATAACAAAGCAGAAAGGGGAGCTTGAATAATTCTTCCAGAACAGATAGGTGTGAACCACAGAGGTCTTGACAAAGAGAAATCTGAATACATATAGCAATCAAATGAATAAACTCTAACAAAACCCATCATAAACACTCTTTAGACTGAAGTTATACTCATTTCATTACAATCATACTTTAAATATATCTCACGTGCTTCTCATTTTCTGAATGGATGTTATCCACATCACAAAATGTAGTAACAAATAGCATGCCTAAGGACATCTGTCAATAAAGAAAATCAAGGAGAAGGTACAGAGTGTGGAAGTTATATTCCATCACAGACTGCTTAATAATTGAACATACAAGCCAGGGTCTGGTAGCACATGCCTTAACCTAGCACTTGGGAGGCATAGGCAGGAGGTCTTTGTGAGTTCAAGGCCAGCCTGGTCTACAGATTGAGTTCCAGAACAGCTGGGCTACAGAGAGACCCTGTCTCGAAAAAAAACAAACAAATCAAACAAACAAAAAAAACAAACAAACAAAGATATCTTAGTATCTATATAAAATAATTGAACATACAAATAAAATTACCCCTAAATGATATTCCAGATTTCTCCTCCCCTCCCTCCCCAGCATATCATGCCACTGTCATACTGTCCAAGTTCATTGAAATACTGTCTGTTCATGGCAAACAGGCCTCCAGCCATTGTGGGTGACCTGGAAAAGGACCAGAGATCCTGTATTAGTCAGTGCAGCCAGTTATCTATTGCCTTTCTGAGTATCAAAAGTACTTTTCATATTGTGACCATGTTTGACAGAAATTCTGCTGAGATGGATCATGTGCTTCCTTTGGACAGTCTGGCAGAGCCACTGGACTCCAGGCCTGTTGAGAGAGACAGTCCCTCACATTTTGAGTTGGTTCAAACATGTATTAGTAGCGGCTCTCAAGCACATGGCTCCGGGCACCAGCAGTCTATTTTTATTAATTTATTTATTTTCGTATGTGTATGAGTATACATGTCTGCATGTAGGTTTGTGCACCCGTGTCGTGCAGTGCCGCGGAGGTCAGAGAGGGCGTCGGATCTCCCTGGAACTGGAGTTAAAGAAGCATTCTCAGCCGCATGTGGGTGCTGGGGATCGAACCGGGTTCCTCTGCAAGAGTCGGTTTGCTGTAACTGCTAGGCCATCTCTCCAGCCCCACATTCACTTTTAATCTGTCCTGACTGAGCATGTGGTGTGAATAGAGAGAATGCTATTGGCATCAAGTTTAAAGCCAGGGCATTTGTGTGAACTGTCCTAAGACACCAAGGCCAACATGTCAAGGGGCTGAGGCTGAGGCTAAGGCTGAGGCATCGGTGTGACAGTGTGCAAGGGGCGAGGCTGAGGCTGAGGCTGAGGCACTCTGTGTGGCAGTGCAAGGGGCTGAGGCACCCTGTGTGGCAGTGGAAGGAGTGAGGCTGAGGCTGAGGCTGAGGCACCTGTGTGGCAGTGCAAGGAGCTGAGGCTGAGGCTGAGGCTGAGGCACCTGTGTGGCAGTGCAAGAGAGCTGAGGCTGAGGCTGAGGCTTGAGGCACCCTGTGTGGCACTGCAAGGGGCAGAGGCTGAGGCGAGGCACCCTGTGTGGCATGCAAGGGGCAGAGGCTGAGGCTGAGGCACATCTGTGTGGCAGTGCAAGGGGCAGAGGCTGAGGCACCCCTGTGTGGCAGTGCACCAGGGTCGTGGCTGGCACCACCCTAGAGCTCAAGCTCAGTTTCCAGGGATCTGACTTCCTGAATCTGGAGCTAAGGGACCATGGATGCGTTTTACTGGCCCAAGTTGCCTGCAGAAGAGAGGCAAAATACTCAGCAAGGACTGTATAATGTCTGGCACTAAGTTTAAAAAAAAAAAGAGCAGACTACAAAAATCAGAGCAACCAGGGAGATACATCATAGGAAAGAAGACAAAGAAGAAACAATCTAATAGTAACTAACAGATGTCAGGAATTTTCACTATGAAGTTCCTCAAACAGACTTCACTGCTCAACAGACAAAAGGACAAAAGGACAAAAGACAAAAACAGCTTCTGACAGAGAACTAGATACTCTCTGCATCCTGGGGTTGGAGCTCAGCTGGCAGAATGTTTGCCCAGCATGCAGAAAAGCTCTGACTCCAATCCCAGCACTACAAAGAGGAGGCACAGGAGGTCAGCCTGGGTACGTAAGACCCTGTCTCAAAAAAACGAAAAAAATAACAAAAACACAACAACAAAAAACCCTGACAAAACCCCCACATATCTGAAAAACACATCTAAATAAGAGATTATCTTCAAAAGAATAACAAAGACTGGCATAGCTTCCTCTGCCATATAAACTTTTTTTTCCTACCACCTGCTGTTCTGCAATAGAGGTTTTTTTTCTTTTTTTTAATTTTTTTTTTAAATTAATTTTATTTATTCTGTATGTGTACTGACATGTACTGTCTGCATGCAAGTCGTGTCACCCGTGTCGTGCAATGCCATGGAGGTCAGAAACGGGTCCCGGATTCCCTGGAGCTGAGTTTCCTGGAATTGGAGTTTCAGACGGTTCTCGGCCGCCATGTGGGTGCTGGGGATCGAACCCGGGTCCTCTGTAAGAGCGGTCAGTGCTCTTAACCACTAGGCCATCTCTCCAGCCCCAATAGAGGTTTTTTTAGGATTCACAAAGCTACCTTCGGGGTTACATGTATAAGGCATATGAAACATAAATGTGATTTCCTGCTTAGACTTAGGTCCCATCCCAACATATCCAATTACAAGTATTCAAATATTCCAAAATCAAAAAATCTGAAATACTTGTGGTCCCAAACATTTGCGATAAGACATGCTCAACCTGTCACAATGACTGGAGACTTGGTGGCCAATGTAACATAAGTCTAACATAGAAACGACAGCACACAAGAACTTACACTATCCCATCCAACAGTTTATCTGTTTCACAAACTACACAGCATCCTGGGCATTGACAGTTTCTAACTCATAACTCTTTCCTTAGGATTTGGCTGAGTGCTCAAAATTCAATAAGCACTCATGATTTTTTTGGCCTTTTCGAAATAGGGTCTCCCTATAGCCCCAGCTGGTCCCTGGAACTCGTTCTCGTAGCCGGGCTGAACTCACAAAAGATCTGCCTGCCTCTGCCTCCAAATGCTAGGATTAAAGGTGTGCACCACCAGGCCCCCCCGGCTAGATTTTTTACTGGACAGATAAGGTCAACACTTTTGTTCCTTACAAAGAAGAAATTTCTATAATATATTTTTCTTTGTGCCTAAGGGAAAGACTGATGTGATTTTTCCACGCGTTTCTTCTTACTTTATTGGTGCAGTAGCTCCATCTGCCCCTCCCAGCTCAGAAAGAGGAACAAGATCCCACTTGAAATGCAGCCCCCAGTTGAATCCTCCCCGAACGACTGGAGACGAGCTGTAGGCAAGTGTGTCAGCACTGATGATGTCGATCACAGGGCACACCACAGTGTGTGGGTCCTCTTGGATGACGGCCAGCAAGGGCTGCAGCCACCTCACATTGACTTCACAGTGGCTGTCCAGGAACACCAGGACTTCTCCTGAGGAGGCAAAGGGAGGAGCTGGGAGAGCTCAGCCAAAGCACAGCCACCAGTGTGAGTGGAGGTTTTACACAAGCAATGGGATGGCACCATGCCCAACCCCAACGAGAAATTACTACTCTGCCAACCAGCATATCAGTCACACAATTCCTTGTTTGTCCACCTCAATGAGGACGAATGTCTTCCTAGATTTCCTATATCTGAAGGTGCTACTTTCCCAAATAATACCAAACTGGCTAAGCATCAGAGCAAGCCTGCTGCAGCAGCATCACCTGACAGGTCCTCCACCATGTCTGAACAAAGACTTAGCCAGGTTATATAAAAAATGATTTAATTATTATGATTATTTTTTTTAATTTTATTTATTCTGTATGTGTATGAATGTCCTGTCTGCATGTAGGTTATAGCAGCACCCGTGGTGTGCAATCCGCGGAGGTCAGAAGGGGGTGTCGGATTCCCTGGAACTGGAGCTAAGACGGTTTTCTAGCCCCATGTGCCGCCATGTGGGTGCTGGGGATCGAACCCAGGTCCTCTGCAGAGCAGTCGGTGCTCTTAAACTGCTAGGCTATCTCTCCAGTCCCAGTCCGGTTTTAATATACTTTTATCAAAAAAAAACCCCCTAAACTATAGCTATACACATTGCAGCAGTACAATGGTTCAAATGAGATACTCCTGAAAAACTCCACATCTTCTCTACTCACTGTATTCAATGACCCAGCAATCCAATCCCCAAGTCTCTTAAAGGCAGCCATAATGCCTCGACTTCAGTCTACAGGCTTGGACTGGATATAGAGCAGGTGCTTGTATGTTCTAGCCACTGCTTTGGGCCATGAAGGTTTCAGAGAAAGAGACAAAGGCTCCAAAAGTGAAGTCCCAATCAAGCCCACCAAGTGGGGTGGGCAATGTCTACAGAAGAAGGTGCGGGGGCTAGAGAGATGGCCCGAGGTTAAGAGCACCAACTGCTTCTTACAGAGGACCTGGGTTCAATCCCCAGCACCCACATTGTGCTGAGAACACGATAACTCTATAACTTCCAATTACCAGGAAAGAACTCCAGTTCCAGGGGAATCCGAGACCGTCTTCTACCTCCGCGCTTGACAAATGACACGGTGCCCACAGACATGCATAGAACAGTACATTCATACACATAATAAATAAAATATTTAAAAAAAAAAGGACGCAGGTGGTTAGCACCTCGTGCTCATCACCACCAGACCCAACACCACGTGGAAAGGGGGAAGGGGACGGGCGGGGGGGCAGGGAGGCTTGAAACCAGACTCATTTCTTTTTTTTTTTTTTTTATATTTTATTTTTTGCATGTGTATGAATGTATTGTCTGCATTGCAGGTCTGTGCACCCATGTCGTGCAAGCCGCGGAGGTCAACGGACGTTATTCCCTCGAATCTTCCCTTGCCGGAGTTTCTGGAATTGGAGTTACAGCCTGTTCTTCCCCCTGTGGGTTGCTCGTGATCCTCTACCAGCCCTGTCCTCTGCACGCCGGTCTTCTATCTATTACCGCTGGCTATTATCTCTCCAGCCCCACATTTTCTTATTTTTATAAGAAAACATTTAATCAAGATCCACATGAAAGTATATCCAATGTGTGGTAGTGCATGTTCTTAATCCCAGCACTCAGGACACAGAAGCCGTGGGTCCTCTGAGGCCAGCCTGGTAACACAGTAAATAATCGGCCACTCTGGGACTATATAGGGAGACCTTGTCTCAAAAAGATTAAAAAAAAAAAAAGATCTACNCCAGACCTAAGAAGGGGATTTTATCATTTTATGAAATAAAATACAATCTGAAGACCAACAGCATTAATTTATATTGTGTCTTGTTTTGCCTTCCAAATATTTGTGATAGTTTTAGTTTGGAAAAAAAAAAAAAAAACAAAAAAAGTAAAAAAAAAAAAAAAAAAAAAAAAAAAAAAAAAAAAAAAATTGAACATACAAATAAAATTACCTGGGGAGACCCTGTCTCAAAAAGATACACAAAAAAAGTTTTAAAAATAATTTAGTTTCAGTCTCAACTTTGTCCTTGGAGCAAGTTAATTTAGTTATGCTAACATTTGTGGAACTCACCTTAAAAAAAATAAGAAAATTGGACTAATAGTACGTCTTCAATCTGAAAGACTGTAGAGCAACCCCCTTTTTTTGGTCTTTTTGAGAAAAGGTCTCACTGTAGCCCCAGCTGTACTGGAGCTTACTATGTAGACCAGGTTGGTCTTGAACTCAGAGATCTGCCTGCCTCTGCCTCCCAAGGGCTGGGGTTAAAGGCATGCACTACTACCTTTTAAAGTGAAAAACTACCTTTTAAAGCACTATGGCAATATATTTGCAAAAATACAAACTGACAGATGTAAGTACTGTATTATGGCCAGACATGCCATAATACAGCAGGAGACAGGAAGCAGGAGGGCCACCCGCTCAGAAGGCCATTCTCTATCCTCACTTTGTCCCCAAACCACATACCGCACCCCCTCTACCATCTCCACACTTCAGAAAGTTATGAGGATGGATTTCTTCCTCAAGTTGGAGGTATCACAAGCTATATACACAGAGTGACAGCATAACTTAGCACCACACAGGCTATTTAACAAAGCAGAAAGGGGAGCTATGAATAATTCTTCCAGAACAGATAGGTGTGAACCACAGAGGTCTTTGACAAAGAGAAATCTGAATACATATAGCAATCAAATGAATAAACTCTAACAAAACCCATCATAAACACTCTTTTAGACTGAAGTTATACTCATTCATTACAATCATACTTTAAATATATCTCACGTGCTTCTCATTTTCTGAATGGATGTTATCCACATCACAAAATGTAGTAACAAATAGCATGCCTAAGGACATCTGTCAATAAAGAAAATCAAGGAGAAGGTACAGAGTGTGGAAGTTATATTCCATCACAGACTGCTTAATAATTGAACATACAAGCCAGGCGTGGTAGCACATGCCTTTAATCCTAGCACTTGGGAGGCAGAGGCAGGAGGATCTTTGTGAGTTCAAGGCCAGCCTGGTCTACAGAGTGAGTTCCAGAACAGCTGGGGCTACAGAGAGACCCTGTCTCGAAAAAACAAACAAACAAACAAACAAAAAAACAAACAAACAAAATATATATATATATATATAAAATAATTGAACATACAAATAAAATTACCCGAAATGATATTTCCAGATTTTCTCCTCCCCAGATATCCATGCCACTGTCATACTGTCCAAGTTCATTGAAATACTGTCTGTTCATGGCAAACAGGCCTCCAGCCATTGTGGGTGACCTGGAAAAGGACCAGAGATCCTGTATTAGTCAGTGCAGCCAGTTATCTATTGCCTTTCTGAGTATCAAAAGTACTTTTCATATTGTGACCATGTTTGACAGAAATTCTGCTGAGATGGATCATGTGCTTCCTTTGGACAGTCTGGCAGAGCCACTGGACTCCAGGCCTGTTGAGAGAGACAGTCCCTCACATTTTGAGTTGGTTCAAACATGTATTAGTAGCGGCTCTCAAGCACATGGCTCTGGCACCAGCAGTCTACTTTTTTAATTAATTTATTTATTTTCGTATGTGTATGAGTATACTGTCTGCATGTAGGTTTGTGCACCCGTGTCGTGCAGTGCCGCGGAGGTCAGAAGAGGGCGTCGGATCTCCCTGGAACTGGAGTTAAAGACAGTTCTCAGCCGCCATGTGGGTGCTGGGGATCGAACCCGGGTCCTCTGCAAGAGCAGTCGGTGCTCTTAACTGCTAGGCCATCTCTCCAGCCCCACATTCTACTTTTAACTGTCCTGACTGAGCATGTGGGTGAATAGAGAGAATGCTATTGGCATCAAGTTTAAAGCCAGGGATTTTGTGAACTGTCCTAAGACACCAAGGCCAACATGTCAAGGGGCTGAGGCTGAGGCTAAGGCTGAGGCATCGTGTGTGACAGTGCAAGGGGCTGAGGCTGAGGCTGAGGCTGAGGCACCCTGTGTGGCAGTGCAAGGGGCTGAGGCACCCTGTGTGGCAGTGGAAGGAGCTGAGGCTGAGGCTGAGGCTGAGGCACCTGTGTGGCAGTGCAAGGAGCTGAGGCTGAGGCTGAGGCTGAGGCACCTGTGTGGCAGTGCAAGGAGCTGAGGCTGAGGCTGAGGCTGAGGCACCCTGTGTGGCACTGCAAGGGGCAGAGGCTGAGGCTGAGGCACCCTGTGTGGCACTGCAAGGGGCAGAGGCTGAGGCTGAGGCACTCTGTGTGGCAGTGCAAGGGGCAGAGGCTGAGGCACCCTGTGTGGCAGTGCAAGGGGCTGTGGCTGGCACCACCCTAGAGCTCAAGCTCAGTTTCCAGGGATCTGACTTCCTGAATCTGGAGCTAAGGGACCATGGATGCGTTTTACTGGCCCAAGTTGCCTGCAGAAGAGAGGCAAAATACTCAGCAAGGACTGTATAATGTCTGGCACTAAGTTTAAAAAAAAAAAGAGCAGACAAATAATCAGGCAACCAGGGAGATACATCATATGAAAGAAGACAAGAGAAACAATCTATAGTAAAAACAGATGTTCAGGAATTTTCACTATGAAGTTCCTAAACAGACTTCACTGCTCAACAGACAAAAGGACAAAAGGACAAAAGACAAAACTGAGCTTCTGACAGAGAACTAGATACTCTGCATGGCCTGGGGTTGTAGCTCAGCTGGCAGAATGTTTGCCCAGCATGCAGAAAGCTCTGACTCCAATCCCAGCACTACAAAGAGGAGGGCACAGGAGGTCAGCCTGGGCTACGTAAGACCCTGTCTCAAAAATAATCAAAAAACAACAACAACAAAAAACCCTGACAAAACCCCCACATATCTGAAAAACACATCTAAATAAGAGATTATCTTCAAAAGAATAACAAAGACTGGCATAGCTTCCTCTGCCATATAAACTTTTTTTTCCTACCACCTGCTGTTCTGCAATAGAGGTTTTTTTCTTTTTTTAATTTTTTTTTAAATTAATTTTATTTATTTCTGTATGTGTATGAATGTACTGTCTGCATGCAAGTCTGTGCACCCGTGTCGTGCAATGCCATGGAGGTCAGAAGAGGGTCCCGGATTCCCCTGGAGCTGGAGTTCTCCTGGAATTGGAGTTTCAGACGGTTCTCGGCCGCCATGTGGGTGCTGGGGATCGAACCCGGGTCCTCTGTAAGAGCGGTCAGTGCTCTTAACCACTAGGCCATCTCTCCAGCCCCAATAGAGGTTTTTTTAGGATTCACAAAGCTACCTTCGGGTTACATGTATAAGGCATATGAAACATAAATGTATTTCCTGCTTAGACTTAGGTCCCATCCCAACATATCCAATTACAAGTATTCAAATATTCCAAAATCAAAAATCTGAAATACTTGTGGTCCCAAACATTTGCGATAAGACATGCTCAACCTGTCACAATGACTGGAGACTTGGTGGCCAATGTAACATAAGTCTAACATAGAAACGACAGCACACAAGAACTTACACTATCCCATCCAACAGTTTATCTGTTTCACAAACTACACAGCATCCTGGGCATTGACAGTTTCTAACTCATAACTCTTTCCTTAGGATTTGGCTGAGTGCTCAAAATTCAATAAGCACTCAAGATTTTTTTTGGCCTTTTCGAAATAGGGTCTCCCTGTAGCCCCAGCTGTCCTGGAACTCGTGCTGTAGACCAGGCTGGCCTTGAACTCACAAAAGATCTGCCTGCCTCTGCCTCCCAAATGCTAGGATTAAAGGTGTGCACCACCAGGCCCGGCTAGATTTTTTACTGGACAGATAAGGTCAACACTTTTGTTCCTTACAAAGAAGAAATTTTCTACAATATATTTTTCTTTGCCTAAGGGAAGACTGATGTGATTTTCCACGCTTTTCTTACTTTATTGGTGCAGTAGCTCCATCTGCCCCTCCCAGCTCAGAAAGAGGAACAAGATCCCACTTGAAATGCAGCCCCCAGTTGAATCCTCCCCGAACGACTGGAGACGAGCTGTAGGCAAGTGTGTCAGCACTGATGATGTCGATCACAGGGCACACCACAGTGTGTGGGTCCTCTTGGATGACGGCCAGCAAGGGCTGCAGCCACCTCACATTGACTTCACAGTGGCTGTCCAGGAACACCAGGACTTCTCCTGAGGAGGCAAAGGGAGGAGCTGGGAGAGCTCAGCCAAAGCACAGCCACCAGTGTGAGTGGAGGTTTTACACAAGCAATGGGATGGCACCATGCCCAACCCCAACGAGAAATTACTACTCTGCCAACCAGCATATCAGTCACACAATTCCTTGTTTGTCCACCTCAATGAGGACGAATGTCTTCCTAGATTTCCTATATCTGAAGGTGCTACTTTCCCAAATAATACCAAACTGGCTAAGCATCAGAGCAAGCCTGCTGCAGCAGCATCACCTGACAGGTCCTCCACCATGTCTGAACAAAGACTTAGCCAGGTTATAGAAAAATGATTTAATTATTATTATTATTTTTTTTAATTTTATTTATTTCTGTATGTGTATGAATGTCCTGTCTGCATGTAGGTTTATGCACCCGTGTTGTGCAATGCCGCGGAGGTCAGAAGGGGGTGTCGGATTCCCCTGGAACTGGAGCTAAGGACGGTTCTCAGCCGCCATGTGGGTGCTGGGGATCGAACCCAGGTCCTCTGCAAGAGCAGTCGGTGCTCTTAACTGCTAGGCTATCTCTCCAGTCCCGGTTTAATTACTTTTATCAGAAAAAAAAACCCCTAAACTTAGTAAATACACATTGCAGCAGTACAATGGTTCAAATGAGATACTCCTGAAAAACTCCACATCTTCTCTACTCACTGTATTCAATGACCCAGCAATCCAATCCCCAAGTCTCTTAAAGGCAGCCATAATGCCTCGACTTCAGTCTACAGGCTTGGACTGGATATAGAGCAGGTGCTTGTATGTTCTAGCCACTGCTTTGGGCCATGAAGGTTTCAGAGAAAGAGACAAAGGCTCCAAAAGTGAAGTCCCAATCAAGCCCACCAAGTGGGGTGGGCAATGTCTACAGAAGAAGGTGCGGGGGCTAGAGAGATGGCCTAGCGGTTAAGAGCACCAACTGCTCTTACAGAGGACCTGGGTTCAATCCCCAGCACCCACATGGCTGCTGAGAACCATCTGTAACTCCAATTCCAGGAGAACTCCAGTTCCAGGGGAATCCGAGACCGTCTTCTGACCTCTGCGGCTTTGCATGACACGGGTGCACAGACCTGCATGCAGACAGTACATTCATACACATAAATAAATAAAATATTTAAAAAAAAAAGGAAGAAGGTGGGGTAGCACTCAGTGCTCATCACCACAGACCCAACACCACGTGGAAGGGAAGGGGGAAGGGGAGGGGAGGGGAAGGGAGGCTTGAACAGAATCAATTTTCTTATTTTTTTTTTTTTATTATTTATTTTTGCATGTGTATGAATGTATTGTCTGCATGCAGGTCTGTGCACCCATGTCGTGCAATGCCGCGGAGGTCAGAAGAGGGTCTCGGATTCCCCTGGAACTGGAGTTCTCCTGGAATTGGAGTTACAGACGGTTCTTAGCCGCCATGTGGGTGCTGGGGATCGAACCCGGGTCCTCTGCAAGAGCGTCGGTACTCTTAACCGCTAGGCTATCTCTCCAGCCCCCAATTTTCTTATTTTTATAAGGAAAAAAATTTAATCAAGATCCATGAAAGTATCCAAGTGTGGTAGTGCATGTCTTTAATCCCAGCACTCAGGACACAGAAGCAGGTGGGTCTCTGAGGCCAGCCTGGTATACACAGTAAATATCAGGCCACCTGGGACTATATAGGGAGACTCTTGTCTCAAAAAGATTAAAAAAAAAAAAAAGATCTTACCAATCTTACACCTGTAACTTTTTAGGTCACACGCCTATCATCTCAGTGCTGGGGAGGTAGAAGCAGGAGCTCAGGAGTTAAGGTCATCCTCTGCTACAAAGCAAGTCTGAAGCCAGCCTGGGATCAACATAAACAGAATTCTGAGTCTGGCATCTGTTCTTTCCTTTCAGGGGGAGATTAGAGGACGACAGAAGAGAGCAAAAATTTAGCAGCATTGGAGACTCACTCCTCCAAGCTATAAAACTATTAACTTTTTTTTTTTTTTTTTTGGTCTTTTGGAGAAAGGGTCTCTCTGCAGCCACAGCTGTGCTGGAACTATGTAGACCAGGCTGGCCCTTTAACTAACAGAGATCCACCTGCCTCTGCCTCCCGAGGGCTGGGATTACAGGTGTGCACCACCGCACTCAGCAAAATACAATCATTTTACAGTTTCAAACTTAATAAAGTTGTGGAAGTCAATCTTACTCACCAAATGAAATCCTGATACTGACTCCAGAGGTGTATACTCCACACTAAGACTTATTAGCATAATTCAGTCAAGGAGTTTGGATTTTAAGTGTTTATATATTAAGAAAATTTTAGGTTCAATTACATGTTGGCTTGGACATTTCTGCTTATGTAAACAAGAACACTTTGACACCCGTCTGAGAGGCAGTAACTGACACAAAGGCCTCTACAAAAGCAGGCCGGGAAGGACCCCTCAGTACAGTCCTTGTCCTCTGAGCATCAGGGCAGCAGCTCACAGTCTTCCCAAACAGCTGCCTCCCGGCTTCCACTGGCAATATCCAAATCAAACATGGCCCGCCTGTAGACCTCCACAGGACCAGAATGGCTGCGAGCAGCACAGGAGGTGCCACGGGGTAACTTACCTGTAGCGTGGGCTGCTCCAATCATTCGTCCTCGAATCAATCCCTCACGGTTTGCATTTCTTATGACTCTGATCTTTCCGGGGAGGTATCTGTGGATATACTCATCTAGCTCCCCTTTTAAATCATCTGAAAAGACAGTTCCACAATGAAACCATATGAAACATACACCAAGGCATTTTAAACTTCCTAAAAAGTCTATCTGCATATGTCAAAACCCACAAATTATCAAGAAGACATCATAGTATGTCCTTCATTTTAAAAGACTATCTTCCCCTACAGGAGGAAGAGGAAGTGAGGTTGGGAGCTGGCAGGCAAGTCAAAGCCACTGCTGCAGTCAGTGTGCCTCCACAGCGCCTACTGCTGTGCGGGACACAGGTCTGAAATGAAAGCCAATGTGGGGGGGCTGGAGAGATGGCCTAGCGGTTAAGAGCGCCAACTGCTCTTGCAGAGGACCCGGGTTCGATCCCCAGCACCCACATGGCAGCTGAGAACCGTCTGAAACTCCAATTCCAGGAGAACTCCAGTTCCAGGAGAATCTGACACCCTCTTCTGACCTCTGCGGCTTTGCATGACACGGGTGCACAGACCTACATGCAGACAGTACATTCATATACATATGAAAATAAGTAAAATTAAAAAAAAAAAAAAAAAGAAAGCCAATGTGGGGCTCATACCTGTAACCCAGCACTCAGAGCTGATGGAGGAAGACTGCTGGAGGCTCAGTGCTTCCTTGGCTTCACAGTATGTTTGGGGCTACCCTGGGCTAGAAAGAGTTGAGTATATAGGCAATGCCCCATGGCACTTTTTTATCACTGTGCTCTGCAGGGGAAGGGAGAAGGCTAGGAGCCAGGCAGAGCAGGGTCTGACCTCAACTCTGCTACTCACAGCTGAGGTCTTGAGCTTTTCTTTTGCAAGAATCTACAATTAGGGGATGGAGAGATGGCTCAGTGGTCAAGAGCACTGGTTGCTCTCACAGAAAACCCTGCTTCAATTCCCACATCCAATGGCAATTAACAACTGTTCTTAACTCTAATTGCAAGGGATTCAGTACCCTCTTGTGACCTCAGTGGGCACAGCAGGACAAGGTGCACTTATACACATGCATACAAAACACTCATACGCATAAAATAAGGGCTGGACAGATGGCTCAGCAGTTAAGAACACCAACTGCTTGTGCAGAGGACCCAGGTCCGATTCCCAGCACCCACAGGCAGCTAAGAACCATCTTTAAGCCAGGCGTGGTGGCACATGCCTTTAATCCCAGCACTTGGGAGGCAGAGGCAGGCAGATCTCTGTGAATTCAAGGCCAGCCTGGACTACAGAGTAAGCTCCAGGCCTGCTGGAGCTACAGGGAGATGCTGTCTCAAACACCCTCTCTCTCTCTCTCTCTCTCTCTCTCTCTCTCTCTCTCTCTCTCACACACACACACACACACACACATACACACACACACACACACACACACACACAATTAAAAGAATATAGAATTGGGGCTGGAGAGATGGCCTAGCGGTTAAGAGCGCCGACCTCTCTTACAGAGGACCCGGGTTTGATCCCCAGCACCCACATGGCGGCTGAGAACCGTCTGAAATTCCAATTCCAGGAGAACTCCATTTCCAGGGGAATCCGACACCGTCTTCTGACCTCCGCAGCATTGCATGACACGGGTGCACAGACTTGCATGCAGACAGTACATTCATACACATACAGAAATAAAAAAAATAATAAAAAAATAAAAGAATATAGAATTAATGGTTAGAGCTGCAGAGCTGGCTCAGCAGTTAAGAGCAGTGGCTGTGCTTACAGAGAACCTGGGTTCAGTTCCCAGCACCTACTCAGCAACTAACAACCATCCTTAACTCTAGGTCCAGATGATCCAATGCCCTCTTCTGGATTCTGTGGGCATGGGTACACTTACATATACGCAGACAAAACACACATATAGAATAAAAATAGTTTTTAAAAAAGGTTATGTAAAATATGTAGTGACTCTCAGAATACTGGCAGCCAAATATCACCTGAAAGCCTTTAAAATGAAGCATTAGGAGACAACTGGTGTAACAGACAAATATAACACACTGTGCCAACTGAAAAATGCCAATCTCAAAAGGGCACATACTGAATGATTCCATTTATTGACACTTTTTTTTTTTTTTAGAGACAGGGTTTCCATGTAGCCACAGCTAGCCTGGAACTTGCAATGTAGACCAGGTTGGCCTCTCTCTCACAGAGATCCATCTGCCTCTGCCTCCTAAGTGCTGGGGTTAAAGGGATGCACCACCACACCTGGCTTTATATGACATTTTGAAATGACAAAAATCAGAGGTTAGCGGATGCCAGGAAAGGGAATGGGGGACGGAAGACAGGAGGTATAATTCTATTTTTTTTTTTGTTTTGTTTTGGGTTTGTTTTTTTTGTCTTTTTGAGACAGGGTCTCCATGTAGCCCCAGAACTCACTATGCAGACCGGGCTAGCCTTGAACTCAGAAATATGCCTGCCTCTGCCTCTGGAGGGCTGGGATTAAAGTCATGTACCACCACACCCAGCTAGAAGGTATAATTCTAGGGGCGGGAGAGATGGCTCATCATTTCAGAGCACTGGCTACTCTTGAAGAGGACTTGAGTTCAATTCCCAGCATCCACATGGTGGCTAACAACCTCCCATAACTCCAGTTCCAGGGGATCTGATGCCCTCTTCTGACTTCTGAGGGCACTGCACAACATGAGTGCACTTACCTACATGTAGGTAATACACTCATACAAATGAATAAATATATATATACATATATCTATATAAAATAAGGTATAGTTCTAAAAGGGAACGGGAGGGACTTCTGGGTGATGCAGTGTGTACTTCAAGACTGTGTGTTGGTGGTGAAAACAATCTGCATGTGCTACACTGCACTATGAGTATAGAAAACATCGAGTGTGTGAAATTTGGATGGAGGGCAAATATACCCTCTTTTTTTTTAATAATTTATTTATTTATTTTTATTTTTATTTTTTTGGTCTTTTCGAGACAGGGTCTCCCTGTAGCCCCAGCTGTCCTGGAACTCACATTGTAGACCAGGCTGGCCTTGAACTCACAAAGATCCACCTGCCTCTGCCTCCCAAGTGCTAGGATTAAAGGCGTGTGCCACAATGCCTGGCTCAAATATACCCTCTTAATAACTTCCTGTGAACCCACAATTATTTCATAACAAACATTAAATTTTTGTTTAATTTTCTGTGTATGAGTGTTTTACCTGAATGTGTGCAAGTGCACCCATGTTATGCAGTACCCAAAGGCCACAAGATCCCCTGGAACAGGAGTTAAGAACGGCTGTCAGCTGCTGTGTGGGTGCTGGGAATCAAACCTTAAATCCTATGCAAGAGCAGCCAGTGTTCTTAACCTCTAAGCCACCTCTCCAGCCTGATAACAGGTATTTTTTAAAGTAAGCCAAGGGGAAATTTCCCAGGGGTGAATCTGGGTAGGACCATTTGTAAACAGATTACAAAGATAAAGTATTTCTGCAAAATCACCCTATAACCAATGGATGGGCTATCAGCTCAGCTGCAGCTGCCTATGTCCCACCTGATGTGCATTAGGATGGCAGGTGCTGCAGACAGCTGTCAATGTGCAGTCAGTACTGGCCTCGATGACTGTGACCACGCACAGCATCACCTACCGAAGTTACTGTTGTCATCCACAAGGATGACCTCATGAAGAAGATGTGCTGGTGTGCGGTCCACAACGCTGTGCACTGTCCGAAGCAAGGCAGAGAAGGCTTCATTGTAGAAACAAATAACAACACTAGCAACTGGCAGGTCAGTTGGGTAGGACTTATCTTTACATCTGTAATAATAAAGACAAGAAAATCTGACATTTTAAGAGAGTTGGGTATCAGGATGGAGAAATAACTCAGAAGTTAGGAACATGGATTGCTCTTGGCAGAGAACCACGAATGCCTGGATATGCAGCTCTAGGAGATCCAGAGCCCTCTTCTAGCCGCTGAAGGCACTAGTACTCATGTACACAAACTCACAGAGATACATGCAAGGAGCTGGAGAGGTGGCTCCGTGGTTAAGAGCACTGGCTGCACTTGCAGAGGACCTGGGTTTGGATCCCAGAACCCAAAAGCCAGCTAACAAGTATCCAAAACTCCATTTCCAGGGGATCCAATGCCCTCTTCTAGCCTCCGTGTGCATTGCACAATATGGGTTACATACATGCAGGAAAACCACTCATACACACAAAATAAAAATAAAAAAAAATTTAAATACTAGATCTTTAAGGGCTGGTGAGATGGCTCTGCAGTTAAGAGCACTGCTCTTGCAGAGGACCCTGGTTCAACCTCCAGCACCCATGTGGTGGCTAACAACCATCTGTAACTCCAGTTGCCGGGGATCTAGTGGGCCCTTCTGACTGTGGCCATTGCATGACATAGAATCACTCATACGCATAAAATAAAAATAAATAAAATTTTTTAAATTACATTTTAACTTAAAAATTTTTTTTTCTGTCTTTTTGGGATAGTGCCTCCCTGTAACCCCAGCTGTTCCTGGAACTATGTAAACCAGGCTGACCTTGAACTCACAGAGATCCACTGCCTCTGCCTCCTGAGAGCTGGGATTAAAGGTGTGTGCTACCATGCCCAACTTTAGCCTTGAACAATTCTTAAAAATACTTGGTACATGGGCTGGAGAGATGGCCTAGTGGTTAAGAGTGCCGACCGCTCTTACAGAGGACCCGGGTTCGATCCCCAGCACCTACATGGCGGCCGAGAACCGTCTGAAACTCCACTTCCAGGAGAACTCCAGTTCCAGGGGAATCCGACACCCTCTTCTGACCTCCGCGGCATTGCACGACAGGGGTGCACAGACCTGCATGCAGACAGTACATTCATACACATAAGAAATAAATTTAAAAAATTAAAAAAAAAATACTTGGTACATTGGTGAGGAGATTGGAAAGATGGCTCAATGGTTAAGACCACTGGCTGCTCTTGTAGAGGACCTGGGTTCAATTCCCAGCACCCACATGGTAGCTAATTATTGGTCTATATCTCCAGTTCCAGGGGATCCAATGCCCTCTTCTGACCTTGGCAGGCATTGCAAGACATGGGTGTACTTACACACATGCAGACAATACACTCATACACATACAATAAAAATAATAAAAAAAATTTTTTAAAGAGGCTTGAGTGTCTTGGGTTATTAAAATTTACTAAACAATTACTTTGTTCTGCTTCTTTCTTACACTGTAGCAACTTTTTAAAG
Organism: Rhizomys pruinosus; assembly: GCA_009823505.1. NCBI lineage: Eukaryota > Metazoa > Chordata > Mammalia > Rodentia > Spalacidae > Rhizomys > Rhizomys pruinosus. The sequence goes on from VZQC01015186.1 coordinate 1,939,758, forward strand.
CATTTAAGAAAATGTGAGCCAAGTGTGCTGCTACAAGCCTTTAACCCCAGCTCCCAGAGGCAGATGCAGGTGGATCTCTGTGAGATAAAGGCTACTCTGGTCTACATAGTGAGTTCCAGGTTAGCTAGGACTATAGGAAGGCCCCATTTCAACAAAACAAAACAAATTAAAAAATAAAAACAAAACAGAAACACTCCCCACAAAAAAAAAAAAGTCACTGTGGTTTGTTCTTTGTTTTTTATTTTAATACCTGTAACTAATGCTGCTTACTTTTATTTAGGTCTACATCTTTAAATTTTTGTTCTTGAAAAAAACTTATCTTTTGCCCAGTAATATAAAAAATCTGAGTAAAGTGTGATGGCCTAAGATGGCAGAAGAGTCCCATGGACGCTGACTACTAACAGGTGGCTCTGAGCAGCCACAAAAGTTTATTATTAAAAAATAAACTTAGCGGGTGTGGTGGCGCATGCCTTTAATCCTAGCACTTGGGAGGCAGAGGCAGGCAGATCTTTGTGAGTTCAAGGCCAGCCTGGTCTACAGAGTGAGTTCCAGGACAGCTGGGGCTACAGGGAGACCCTGTCTCGAAAAGACAAAAA
>VZQC01015188.1:0-21975 GCA_009823505.1 Rhizomys pruinosus
ATCTTCTTGGTGGATTGTTCTTTGATGAAAAATGTAATGGCCTTCTTTGTCTCTCTGATTTCTTTTACTTTGAAGTCTATTTTATCCGATATTAAAATAGCAACACCTGCTTTCTTTTTGGTACCAATTTGCTTGGAAATTTTTTTCCATCCCTTCACTTAAGGTGGTGCCTGTCCTTGAAGTAAAGATGTGTTTCTTGTAGACAGCATATCGATGGATTCTGTTTCCTAATCCAGTCTCCCAGTCTATGTCTTTTGATTGGGGAATTTACGTCCATTAATATTTAAGGTTATGACTGATAGGTTTTGTGTTGCTTCCTTTTTGCCTTATTATCCATCTGCGGTTTTGATTTAGGTTTCTACTTCTGCAGTTATTGCTTTTTATTGATTCTCCTTCTATGTGCCTGGGGTTGGTTGCTCCTTTCTTCTGTTCTTTGAATTGCTTCAAGTATTCTCTGAAGGGTTGGGTTTTCCGGACATGTATTCTTTTCAAGTTGTTTATGTCATGGAAGATTTTCCTCTCTCCTTCACTATGATTGACATTTTTGCTGGGTATAGTAACCTGGGTTGGCATCATTGTCCTCAACACTGGGAATGCTTTGCTCCCAGGTTCTTCTTGCTCTTCATCGTTTGCCTTGAGAAGTCCGTTGTTAATTCTGATAGGTTTCCCCTTATAGGTCACTTGTTGTTTTTCTCTTGTCGGCTTTTAAGAATTTTGTCTTTGTTTTGGGTGTCTAAGCATTTTAACTATGATGTGGCGTGGAGAATTTTCTTTTTTCTGGTTTGTCTGTTTGGAGTTTGTGTGTCTTTTTGTATTGGTATTGGTTTGTCCTTTTTTAGTTTGGGGAAGTTTTCATCTATTATTCTGTTGAAGATCTGATCAATACCTTTCTCTTGGGATCTTCTCCTTCTCTATTCCTATGATGCGGAGGTTTTTTTTTTTTTTTTTTTTTTTTTTTTTTTTTTTTTTTTTTGTGTGTATTTTTAAATTTTTCATAATCTTCCCTTGAGGTTTTTAGTTTGTTCTGTGTTATCCTCCCAGGTCTGATATTCTTTGTTCTGATTCCTCCATTCTGCTTCTGAGGCTTTTTTTCATTCCTTTCCTCTTTGAATGGATGAGTGTTTTGATTTCCTTTTTCCTTTTCCTCTTCTGATTTCTTTAGTGTTTCTATTTCTTTTTGGAGCTTCTCGATCTCTTTGTAGCTCTTTTTGTTTGCTGGTTGGTTTCTTTTTTTCTTTTTCAGCATGGGATCTTTTCAGTGTTTCTACTTCCTTCGCGAGCTTGTCATTCTCTCTCTCTCTCTCTCGGTCCTTCTTGAGTTCCTCATTCTCTCTTCTTAGTTCTTTAATTTGTTCTTTAATGATCTTGTAGTTCTTTATGTTCCAATTGTGTTTCTGAATGTCTGTGTCCTGGAGGTCATCCCCAGAGGGATCCCACTGCAGGAGTCTTCCATAGGGTTGGTGAAGTTGGCACACGGGATTATCCTGCCCCTTTCCAGTTTAGACTCTTCTTCGTGATCCTGGCATATGGGCTTCTCCTTGCCTGTATTCCAATGTGAGTCCTAAATGCCTCTTCACTGTGTTGAAGGCTTGCTTTGCTTGCCTCCTTCAGATGCTTCTTCGTAGCCTCAGTTGGCGGGGGGGGGGGGTCCTCTTCAGCCCGCACCCCGGTACCTTCCGCTGGGCTGAGATCATCTCAAATCTCAAGAGTCACACAATGCCTACCTTTAATACCGGCTGGAAGGATAACTCCGTCTCCACAGCCACAAGATCCAATCAAGCCAAAGACCACACCTTTAATCCCAGCTGGGAGGATAACTCCAACCTCACCAGCCACAAAGGCCAATCAAGCAAAGACTGCAGGACCAAAGGACCAACAATCGCTCCTGTTTAGGCACCCAGTTCCTACCTGTCTCCCATTTTTTAGTATTTATATACACACTTGGATGCATGTGACTTTGTGTTCGTGCATGTGTGTGTGTGTGTGGTGTGTGTGTGTGTGTAAAGGCCACACTCTCCACCTTATCTTTTGGAGACAGGGTCTCTCCCTGAACATGGCACTACTTTAACTGGCTAGACTGGTTGACCAGCAATCTCCCAGGATCTGTCTTGTCTATATATATACCCACTGAACTTCCATCAGCTGCAATGTCCTCTTCTATATTCTCTTGACTTCATTTTAAACCTTTCATTTTTAAAATATTTATTATTCCTTTTTTTTTTTAGGGTAAATAATATTATTACCAAACACTGTAATCTTGAAGCAAGGCAACACTACAAATTTGGACATTATTGGAGAACCCAGTTTGGTAATACAGATAAAATTGGAAAAAATTAAATAGCAGTTATTTATTATTCTTATGTGCATGAGTATATTGCCTGCATATAAGTGAACCTGTATCATGCAATGCCCACGGAGGTCATAAGAGGACACATAGGATTCCCTGGATCTGGAGTTACGGATAGTTGTTAGCCACCAGGTGGTTGTTTGAGTTACAATCAATCATGCACAGCATTTTTACATGTGTTCTAGGGAGTCAATTTCCCATGCTTGCACAACAGGTACTTCACTGACTCAGGGATCTTTACAGTGCTGTTTTCTCTCTTTTTAATGGTGCATATTCTCTAAAAAATTCCTGGTAAATGATAAAAGTAAAATTTTTCTTGGGGCTGGAGAGATGGCCTAGTGGTTAAGAGTGCTGACTGCTTTTGGAGAGGACCCAGGTTCGATTCCCAGCACCTACATGGCGGCTGAGAAACGTCTTTGACTCCAGTTCCAGGGGATGCGACACCCTCTTCTGACCTCTGCAGCATTGCATGACACAGGTACACAAACCTACATACAGACAGTACATTCATACACATAAAAAATAAATTAATTAAAAAAAATTTCCTTTTCCCCTATAGTTTTCCATTTCATCTATTTTTTGTATTTAATAAGCAACTTCTCAACTTTGTCTAACAATTCTGATTTTTTTTTCTATTATATTTTTAGATTGTATGAGCTCTTTCTCTATTCATTCAATAAATATTCATAGATCCTCTACTGATTGTCAATAAATAGTCACTGATACAGGGACTATTTTCTTGAGCAAAGGAGACAGCTTGCTCAACTACAGTGGAAAGAAAAGACATTAATCAACAAAAATAATAAGTACCCCAATTATATGGTGTAGCAGAGAACTATAGGCTATACACATAAAAGGAAAAGTAAAGCAGGCTAAGGAGAACAGTAGAAAGAAACAGGATGTAATACCAGGTAGGATGAATTGAGGTTTGCTTCATGAAGATGAAATCAGAATAAAAATGTATGTTTTCTTTTTATGTTTTTATGTTTATTTTTGTGTGTGTGAGCGCTCTGCCTACATGCAGATCTAAAGAGGGCACTAGATCTCTGGGAACTAGTTATGAATAGTTGTTAGTTGCCAAGTGGGTGCAGGGACCTGAAACCAGGTCCTCTGCAAGAGCAAGAGCAGCCAGTGTTCTTACCTGCTGAGCCATCTCTCCAGCCCTGCTGTTCTCTTTTATAGAGCATGGTATTGTTAGGTCATGAAAACACTATCCTGGATTGTAGCTTTTTTTTCATGTTTTGTTCTGGTCACTGACACTTAATTTCACCAAGTTCCAGAACTTTTCTTGTTTGTCTAATTTAGGGGTACTTTTCCCCTCACATATTTGGTAATCAATCCTTAGCAGTTGGTTCATTTTTAAAGAATAAAACACCAAAACCATCTAAACACAAGGGTGGAGATTGTGGAACCATCAGATTTAAAAACAGGCATTGGAAGAACACCAAGTTTCCTATAAACAAAAGCACTTTTTCTAAATTTTGGCCCATTTTTTCCAAGGAAAAAGAACCATCATCTAAGTACAGAGAAGGGGATGATTCAAAACACTACATACTCATCAAACAGAAATTAAACCAACTAAGGTTTTAGCCCCTTTTTCATTAAGACAATCAAAGGTTACTAAGTAAGAATCTACAGTTTTCCTAAAGTTAAAATGAACTTGTTTCTTAACTGCTACTATAAATTTTCTTCGTTCTGCTAACTCAGTTGCCACTGACCAATGAACTACCTACCCATCATGACAAAATTTACTAAGAACCTCCATCAGCTGCCATGTCTTCTATGTTCTCTTAATTTGGTCAGTTTAAACTTTCATCTTTTAAATATTAATTTTTTAATTATTTTATTTTTCTTATGTATGAGTATATTGCTTGTATGTATGTAAGTGCACCCATGTTGTATATTGCCCATGGAGGTCATGGGATCCCCTGGAACTGGAGTTATAGATGGTTGTTAGCCACCATGTGGATGCTGGGAACCAAACTCAGGTCCTCTGCAAGAGCAGCCAGAGCCCTTAACAACTGAGCCATCTCTCTAGGCCCCTAACCTTCATTTTTTTAAAAGATTTAATTTCATTTTCATTTATGTGAATGTGTACATGTCTATACGTGTGTATGCCATGTATGTATGGGTGCCCCTGAAGCCAGAAGAGGGTGCTGGATGCCCTAAAGCTGGAAAGCCAGTTGTGAGCCCACCAACATGGAACCTGGGAAATAAACTCAGGTACTCTGGAAGAGTAGGAAGCGCTCTTAATTGCTGAGTCAATCTCTCTAGGCCCCTAAACATCTGTACTTTTTTTTTTTTTTTTTTTTGTCTTTTTGAGACAGTGTCTCCTGTAGCCCCAGCTGTCTTGGAAACTCACTAGGTAGACCAGGCTGGCCTTGAACTCACAAAATCCCCTGCCTCTGCTCTCCGAGTGCTGGGATTTCAGTCTTGGAACTCACTAGGTAGACCAGGCTGGCTTGACTCACAAAATCCGCTGCTCTGCCTCCCGAGTGCTGGGATTTCAGGTGTGCACCACCATGCCAGCACATTTGTACTTTTTAAAATCATCTTTTAGGTGGCTGGAGAGATGCCTAGTTGTTAAGAGCNATATTCTTAATTTATTTTTTTAGCATGGGATTTCATTAAATTTGCTTTCATTAGATAATTGAGGTTTTGAATTATTTTAAGTGTAAGAAAGTTCCTTTTATTCCTTGAAAATTTCTTTCTTGAGATTTTGGCCTACTGTTTTTTAACAAATTTTCAAAGTTCTAATTGTTTATTATAAGCTTTCTTAGTTTAGTAACTCAATACTAAACAGTTGGGTCAGTAACCAACTGTTGTGGTAGCAGACTTTAGGTTAATATTTGGTTATGAATCTTCAGTCATAATCCTATATACTAGTCTAACAAAGCTCTTCATAAATAACAGTTCTTTTAGCATTTCTTATTCTTTGTAAGTTTAATTTTGCTTCTGTTGATACAAACTGAAAAAATTCATATTCTAAGAAATACTATTTGTTTTCAAAATGACATACTTGTAATGTCCTGTTCTGGCATTCTTTATTCAATTTCAATATTTACTCTGAAGAATTTAGTAACTCACTTGAAAATTCAGAGATTTAAATCTGAGGCATACTACATTTAAAATACTAAGTATTTAACTATCTATCCTTGATCTCTTCCTGATTTTCTTTATTTATTTATTTTTATGTGTATTGAATGTATTGTCTGCATGCAGGTCTCTGCCACTCCTGTGCGCATGTGCCGCGGAGGTCAGAAGAGGTCTCATGTGGACTGCAACCGATAAGCAGCTAGCGCATTAATGTGGTCGGGCCGATCGCGTGTCCTCTGGTATGCGAGACAGCTTTCTGGCCATGTGCTGCAGAACGCCGGCTAATGGCGTCACCCATCCCTACAGCCCCTCTTCACTTGATTTCTTTGGTGAATACTAGACTTCCTTTTTAATGTAATCCTTGCACTTAGAAAGTTCTAGAGATTTAAAATCTGAGGAAGCTGATATACATTTAAAAATATTTAGTATTCTAATATATATCCTTGATCTCTTCTCAATTTCTTTTGGTGAATACTAGACTCCTTTTTTCTCGTGGACCCAGCATGACCATTATCAAAGTGTGTACTATTTATTTATTTACCTCAAGTCCAATATTTTAATTTTTAAGCCATATGAAAAAAAATCACTCATGAACTTCCTTGAAGTTTCAAAGCCTTTATTGCTATTTGTTGATAAAAAATTATGCTTTTGAATTCTTTAAACTGTATATATTGTCCTTTAGTGAATCATGGCACTATATAAATATAAAATGTCACTTAAGCGACTCAGCAAGTCAGTTAGCTTTCCTTTTCTTTTTTTTGTTTTTTTGAGTCAGGGTCTCCCTGTAGACTCTTGTCCTGGAACTCACCTGTAGACCAGGCTGGCTTTGTGAACTCACGATCGCCTTGCCTCTGCCTCTCCCATGCTAGGATTAAAGTGCGTGAGCCACCACGCCCCGGCCTATTTTTTTTTTTTTTTTAAATAAGCCTGCTGGATGAGATATGCCTAGCTGTTAAGAGCATCGACTGCTCTATGCAGAGCAAAGAGAGGACCGGATCACGTTTTGTGATTCCCAGCAACCCGACCGTGGACGGGCTGAAAGAAACCGTCTGTAACTCATTCATTCGAAGGAAGAACTCCAGTTCCAGGGGAATTGAGACCCTCTTCTGACCTCTGCAGCATTGCACGACACGACGACATGGTGTCAAAACCAAACTACATGCAGACAGTACATTCATACACTTACAAAAAAATAAATAAAAAAAAAAACCTTTAAAGTAATGACCTTAAATAACTTAACTGTCATTTTTCCTTCTTCCTTCAAAGATAATTGTATTATACACTGCTTATGCAAGAGCATATCAGTAAAAGATATAATATTCTATTATTAAAAATGAAAAACTCTCTAGGTTAGATATAATGGTTCTGTTACTTATAATGATATGACATGCTGGTGGTTGAAGTGCATAGAATAAGTAGGCATTTATATCATGCCCCTCCCTCCCAAGGTTCAGGAGTACTTCCTGAAAAAGTAGGCAGAAAGGAGGTCTTAAGTGCCGAAAGTGGTGGTTGATAAGAAAGGAAACAGTGTTTTCTAGAATAGTGGGGCATATATAAACTCACAGTAATTGTGACAGTCATGCACAAGACTTGCAAAACGTCACAGCACCAGACACAAATTCTAGCATGGAGGTGGGGAGATGGACACAAAGCACCAACTCCTAGCTGAAGAAGCTATTGTCATTTTATAGCTGGCAGGGAGGGAGAGTCATGATTTCTTTAAGGTTCTTTACTATGGCATAGGTCAGCCACAATCCAGGGCAGCTTCCATATCCCAATGAGGTTTTTGGAAAACACATATATAGACTCAGTGTGGGCTAGGGTGTGTGTGTGCATGCCAGCTCACTGAGAATACAAACTTGGATAGGTAGGGAGGTTGTGGTGGATTTAAGAGAAGTTTGTGGGGTAATATGATTAAAATATATTGTGTAAAAATCTCAAAGAATTAATATTTAAAAATATTTATTGGGCTGGAAAGATGGCTTAGCGGTTAAGAGCACCGACGCTCTTGCAGAGGACCGGGTTCTATCCCCAGCACCCACATGGCGGCCGAGAACCGTCTGCTGAAACTCCAATTCCAGAGAGAACTCCAGTTCCAGGGGAATCCGACACCCTTTCTGACCTCCGCGGCATTGCACGACATGGGTGCACACACTTGCATGAGACAGTACATTCATACACATACAGAAATAAAAAAATATTTATCTTGAATATTCAGAAACTTAGAATTTTATATTTTTCTTTTAGTTGACTACAGGCATAGTGAAACCAGTGCGACAGCTCTGATGGTGGCTGCAGGACGAGGTTTTACCAGTCAAGTAGAACAGTTGATCAGTATGGGAGCCAATGTCCATAGTAAAGCATCAAATGGCTGGTAATTTTAGATTGTATTTATTCCTTATGTATCTTGATAGAGTCATCTATGTTTTAAAAATTCTTATATGTTCTATTTTTATAAAAACTATTTTGTAAAATTGTATCTCATCTCTGATTTGAAATAATATATTAAATTAATTATTGATAATGATTAGTTTTATAGAATATTTTTAAAAGCATTATTTTTCAGTCATATCTTTGAATTTTGGCAGGATGGCTTTAGATTGGGCTAAACACTTTGGGCAGACTGAAATTGTGGATCTTCTAGAATCTTACAGGTAAAACCCTAAATTATTTAAAATCAATTCTATTTTCTCTTTCAAAAAATCAGCTACATAAATAATAACCTCTTAAAGATAAGTTGCTTATCTCTTATTCAGGATTTATTTTTATAAGAGAATTTTCTTGGATTTTTCTTTAGTTCTAGATGATTCTATTTACCTTTATTTTAAACTTTTATTTGAAGATTATAATGGGGGAATTCCACTTTAAACATGGACATAGGAGCTATGGAGATAGTCAGTCTGTAAAGTGCGTTCTGTGGAAGCATGAGGACCTGAATCTATCCCAAGAACCCACATAGAAAGCCATCTGTGATGGGGACATGCCCCCAGATGGGGCTCTCTTACCAGCCAACTTAGCCTATTTGACAAGCTCCCAGTCCAGAGAGAGGGACTCTCATGAAATAGGATGACTGCTGTTTGAGAAATGACAGCCTAAGCTTGACCTCTGGCCTCCACGTGGAGGCACACACACACACATTAATGTCTGGACACACACATACACACACAATACAATAAAATATGATACATTAAATATGTATTTGTGTGTTTCCCCTAAACTTCACTAAAAGATTATTTTATTTTTATTTATTATTATTATTTTTTTAATTTTATTTATTTCTGTATGTGTATGAATGTACTGTATGCATGCAAGTTGTGCACCCGTGTCGTGCAATGCGCGGAGGTCAGAAGAGGGTGTCGGATTCCTCTGGAACTGGAGTTCTCCTGGAATTGGAGTTTCAGATGGTTCTCGGCCGCTATGTGGGTGCTGGGGATAGAACCCGGGTCCTCTGTAAGAGCGGTCGGTGCTCTTAACCACTAGGCCATCTCTCCAGCCCCTAAAAGATGATTTTAAAAAGTACAAATGTGCTGGGCATGGTGGTGCACACCTGAAATCCCAGCACTCGGGAGGCAGAGGCAGGCGGATCTTTGTGAGTTCAAGGCCAGCCTGGTCTACCTAGTGAGTTCCAAGACTGAAATCCCAGCACTCGGGAGGCAGAGGCAGGCGGATCTTTGTGAGTTCAAGGCCAGCCTGGTCTACCTAGTGAGTTCCAGACAGCTGGGCTACAGGAGACACTGTCTCAAAAAAGACAAAAAAAAAAAAAAAAAAAGTACAGATTGTTTAGGGGCCTAGAGGAGATGACTCAGCAATTAAGAGCGCTTCCTACTCTTCCAGAGTACCTGAGTTTATGCCTGCCTTCTTATACTGTACACAACAACCTGCCCAGGGTGGCACCACTTACTGTGGACCAGGCCCTCCCACACTGCCTGACAATCAAGACAATACTCCACAGATGTGGCCACAGGCCAATCCAAAGGAGCCAGTTCCCCAATTGAGGCTCCCTCAACCCAGGTATATCAAGTTGACACTAAAGCTATCCAGCACAGGTATCTATGTGTTCCATGGAAATTCCTAGCATCTTTGGAGTCCAGAAGAGGGTGTCAGATCTGGCATTGGAGTTACAGACAGTCGTTACTGACATGTGGGTGCTGGGAGCTGAATCCAGGTCCGCTTCAACAGCAGTGCATGCTCTTAACCACTGAGCTAGCCCTTAAAAGTCAGAAACTATGGGGGCTGAAGAGATGGCCTAGTGGTTAAGAGCACCGACCGCTCTTACAGAGGACCCGGGTTCTATCCCCAGCACCCACATAGCGGCCGAGAACCATCTGAAACTCCAATTCCAGGAGAACTCCAGTTCCAGAGGAATCCGACACCCTCTTCTGACCTCCGCTGCATTGCACGACACGGGTGCACAGACTTGCATGCATACAGTACATTCATACACATACAGAAATAAATAAAATTAAAAAAATAATAATAATAAAATAAAATAAAATAATCTTTTAGTGAAGTTTAGGGGAAACACACAAATACATATTTAATGTATCATATTTTATGTATGTGTGTGTATGTGTGTGTCCAGACATTAATGTGTGTGTGTGTGCCTCCATGTGGAGGCCAGAGGTCAAGCTTAGGCTGTCATTTCTCAAACAGCAGTCATCCTATTTCATGAGAGTCCCTCTCTCTGGGACTGGGAGCTTGTCAAATAGGCTAAGTTGGCTGGTAAGAGAGCCCCATCTGGGGGCATGTCCCCATCACAGATGGCTTTCTATGTGGGTTCTTGGGATAGATTCAGGTCCTCATGCTTCCACAGAACGCACTTTACAGACTGAGCTATCTCCATAGCTCCTATGTACCATGTTTAAAGTGGAATTCCCCCATTATAATCTTTCAAAATAAAAGTTTAAAAATAAGGTAAAGATAACATATCTAAAGAAAATCCAAGAAAATTCTCTTATAAAAATAAATCTCTGAATAAGAGATAAGCAACTTATCTTTAAGAGGTTATTATTTATGTAGCTGATTTTTTGAAAGAGAAAATAGAATTGATTTTAAATAATTTAGGGTTTTACCTGTAAGATTCTAGAAGATCCACAATTTCAGTCTGCCCAAAGTGTTTAGCCCAATCTAAAGCCATCCTGCCAAAATTCAAAGATATGACTGAAAAATAATGCTTTTAAAATTATAAAACTAATCATTCAAAATTAATTATTTACTCAGAGATGTACTCACAATTATTACAAAATAGGTTTTAATATAAAAATAGACATAAGAATTTTTAAAACATATGTGAAACTCTATCAAGATACATAAGGAATAAATACAATCTAAAATTACCAGCCATTTGATGCTTTACTATGGACATTGGCTCCCATACTGATCAACTGTTCTACTTGACTGGTAAAACCTCGTCCTGCAGCCACCATCAGAGCTGTCGCACTGGTTTCACTATGCCTGTAGTCAACTAAAAGAAAAATATAAAATTCTAAGTTTCTGAATATTCAAGATAAATATTTTTTTATTTCTGTATGTGTATGAATGTACTGTCTTCATGCAAGTGTGTGCACCCATGTCGTGCAATGCCGCGGAGGTCAGAAGAGGGTGTCGGATTCCCCTGGAACTGGAGTTCTCCTGGAATTGGAGTTTCAGACGGTTCTCGGCCGCCATGTGGGTGCTGGGGATAGAACCCGGGTCCTCTGCAAGAGCGGTCGGTGCTCTTAACCGCTAAGCCATCTTTCCAGCCCCAATAAATATTTTTAAATATTAATTCTTTGAGATTTTTACACAATATATTTTAATCATATTACCCCACAAACTTCTCTTAAATCCACCACAACCTCCCTACCTATCCAAGTTTGTATTCTCAGTGAGCTGGCATGCACACACACACCCTAGCCCACACTGAGTCTAATATGTGTTTTCCAAAAACTCTTGGGTATGGAAGCTGCCCTGGATTGTGGCTGACCTGCCATAGTAAAGAACCTTAAAGAAATCAGACTCTTCCCTCCCTGCCAGCTATAAAATGACAATAGCTTCTTCAGCTAGGAGTTGGGCTTTGTGTCCATCTCCCCACCTCCATGCTAGGAATTTTGTCTGGCTTGAGTTTGTGCAAGTCTTGTGCATACTGTCACAATTACTGTGAGTTTATATATGCCCCACTATCTAGAAAACACTGTTTCCTTTCTTATCAACCACCACTTTCGGCACTTAAGACTCTTTCTGCCTCTTTTTCAGGAAGACTCCTGAACCTTGGAGGGAGGGGCATGATATAAATGCCTACTTATTCTATGCACTTCAACCAGATGCATTCATTTAAGTAACAGAACCATTATATCTAACCTAGGAGTTTTTCATTTTTAATAATAATATTATATCTTTTACTGATATGCTCTTGCATAAGCAGTGTATAATACAGATTATCTTTGAAGGAAGAAGGAAAAATGACAGTTAAGTTATTTAAGGCTTACTTTAAAGGTTTTTTTTTTTTATTTGATTTATTTTTGTAAGTGTATGAATGTACTGTCTGCATGTAGGTTTGTGCACCATGTCGTGTCGTGCAATGCTGCAGAGGTCAGAAGAGGGTCTCAATTCCCCTGGAACTGGAGTTCTCCTAGAATTGGAGTTACAGACGGTTCTTAGCCGCCACGTGGGTGCTGGGGATCAAAACTGGGTCCTCTGCAAGAGCAGTCGATGCTCTTAACAGCTAGGCTATCTCTCCAGCCCAGGCTTACTTTAAAAAAAAAAAGAAAAGCTGCCGGGGCGTGGTGGCTCACACCTTTAATCCTAGCACTGGGGAGGCAGAAGCAGACGATCTTTGTGAGTTCAAAGCCAGCCTGGTCTACAGAGTGAGTTCCAGGACAGCTGGGGCTACAGGGAGACCCTGACTCAAAAAAAGACCAAAAAAAAAGAAAAGGAAAGCTACTGACTTGCTGAGTCCTTAATGACATTTTAATTTATATAGTGCCATGTTCACTAAAGGACAATATATACAGTTAAAGAATTCAAAAGCTAATTTTTATCAACAAATAGCAATAAAGGCTTTGAAACTTCAAGGAAGTTCATGATGATTTTTTTCATATGGCTTAAAAATTAAAATATTGGACTTGAGGTAAATAAATAAATAGTACACACTTTGATAATGGTCATGCTGGGTCCACAGAAAAAAGGAGTCTAGTATTCACCAAAGAAATTGAGGAAGAGATCAAGGATAATAGTTAAATACTAAATATTTTAAATGTAGTATGCCTCAGATTTTAAATCTCTGAACTTTCAAGTGAGTTACATTAAAAAGGAGTCTAGTATTCACCAAAGAAATCAAGGAAGAGGGGCTGGAGGGATGGCCTAGCGGTTAAGAGCGCCGACCGCTCTTGCAGAGGACCCGGGTTCGATCCCCAGCACCCACATGGCGGCTGAGAACTGTCTGTGACTCCAGTTCCAGGAGAACTCCAGTTCCAGGGGAATTGAGACCCTCTTCTGACCTCCGCGGCATCGCACGACACGGGTGCGCAGACCTGCATGCAGACAATACATTCATACACATAAAAATAAATAAATAAAGAAATCAAGGAAGAGATCAAGGATAATAGTTAAATACTTAAGTATTTTAAATGTAGTATGCCTCAGATTTAAATCTCTGAATTTTCAAGTGAGTTACTAAATTCTTCAGAGTAAATATTGAAATTGAATAAAGAATGCCAGAACAGGACATTACAAGTATGTCATTTTGAAAACAAATAGTATTTCTTAGAATATGAATTTTTTCAGTTTGTATCAACAGAAGCAAAATTAAACTTACAAAGAATAAGAAATGCTAAAAGAACTGTTATTTATGAAGAGCTTTGTTAGACTAGTATATAGGATTATGACTGAAGATTCATAACCAAATATTAACCTAAAGTCTGCTACCACAACAGTTGGTTACTGACCCAACTGTTTAGTATTGAGTTACTAAACTAAGAAAGCTTATAATAAACAATTAGAACTTTGAAAATTTGTTTAAAAAACAGTAGGCAAAATCTCAAGAAAGAAATTTTCAAGGAATAAAAGGAACTTCTTACACTTAAAATAATTCAAAACCTCAATTATCTAATGAAAGCAAATTTAATGAAATCCCATGCTAAAAAAATAAATAGAATTTTCAGGAACAATACCAGCAAGACAATGTGGCTGGCAAAGAGATACAGCAACTGTCAATCAAATAAAGAGATTTTTAGGGTAATAGACCTGATCTAAAGATGGTCACTAAGAGACTAAAATAAAAATGGTACAGCAGACTTTTTACATTTATGCATTTATTTACTTACCTATATACTTGGGAGGGGCATGTGACGTGCCACACACGAAGCTCAGAGGATAACCTAAGAGAGTCATTTCCTTTCTTTTACCACGTGGGTTTCAGAGATAAAACTCAGGTTCAGAGGCTTGACGGCAAGCACCTTTGCCCATTAAGTCATCTTTCTGGTCCCAGTTACACTTCTTGAAACAGTTTATAAACTAAAACATACCCAGAAGCAATGGCAGACACAGGCAAGAGGGTACTAGATACGCTGTCATGTTAAAAAGCAAACAATAGCCTGGCATGGTGACACTTAATCCCAGCACTTGGGAGGCAGAGTCAGAGATCTCTGTGAGTTTGAGGCCAGCCTTGTCTACACAGTTAGTTCCAGACCAGCCAGGGTGACATAATGAGCCCCTGCCTCAAAAGAAAAAGAAAAAGATGATGAAGATGAAGAAGAAAAAGAAAAAGAAAAAAGAGAAAAAAAAACTTTACAGTTTTCAACATATCAGGAATAAAAGCATACTAAATTATCTCATTACATCAAAAGCAGAAAAAGATGTTATATATATGTGTAACATATGTGTATTAATTCAACATATGAATAAATTAATAATTAAAAGAACTCAAATTTGAAAGAATGTCCCCAAAAAAGAGTGCTATATGGATGGTACAAATAACATACAATTATAGCACTAGGAAGGCTGAGGCAGGAAAACAAGGAGTGTTAAGACCAGTGTGGGTTACTCAGCCAGATGTTCTACAAACAAACAAACCCATGAAACAGAAGAGAAGGAGAACCAAGTCACTACCATTCATGAAAGACGCACAGTGGTGATTATTACTGAACAAATACTCTCAAGCAATTATGGACTGGGAACCCACAGAAGAATAAAGCACATCTGTTCCACATGCTTCAGAACACAGAGAGGAATGCAGAACTTAAGGGTTTAGATGCAGACTCTCTAGTCAATGAACAAATCACTCAAAAGGCACTGAAGAACTTATAGAGCTTATGGTTGGATTAACCCATACATGAGCTCCCCATCAAATCAAAATGATCCTCACTGAAAACAAATTGTTCCTACGCCTGAAGAGGAGACTGCACAGAAGAAAAGGACAGTACAGAAGAAACTGAAGAAACAAAAACGTACGGCATAGGAATAAACTGAGCATAAAAGAAATGCAGTTGCAAGCTAAAAAAAACAAAAAACAAGACATAAAAGAACAAAACAAAAAAACAAAGATAGGATTGTAAGCATGTATAAGAAAAGAGCAGGGCAGGTATAATGGTTCAAAGGATAAAGGCATTTGCAGCCAAGCCTGAACCCACATTCCATCCCCAGGACCCGTAAGGTGGAGAAAGAGAACTGACTACCACAAGATATCCTCTGACCTCCACACATGAACTGTGTGGTGACTGCTCACCCACACATATATACACATACAAATAAAATATAACAAAATTAATAGAAAAAGAAAAGACCACACATGTGCCTCAAGAACAGTGAACAAAAGAGTAAAAAGGCAGCTGAAGACCCTGTGTTCACTACTTCTCTTGTTACTATGACCAAATCCTGACAAGGATCAAGTTAAGGAAGAAGAGGTTTCCTAAAGGTTCCCCAACCTCCCATAATAGTGCCACCAACAAGGACTTAGTTCAAATGCATAAGTCTACAGGGGATATTTCACATTTAAAACCACAACAGACCCAATCATGCAACAGACTCTCAGTTTTGTTCACAGTCTAACAAGGAAGAAAAAATTTAGAGAAGGCCAGTGGCATTTTGGGAAGGCTCAGTTCAAAATGCACTATCATAAGAAAAATAATTAGTGGGCTACCAGAACAGTCAAGAGGAGAAAGTACATTTATGACAAGGAAAGTAACAAAGAAAGTAAATGTGGCTAGGTTCAAGTTTTATTTTAGAGAGAAAATTAACAGGCTTCTCTAATGGACTGTATGCAGAATGTGAAAGGAAAGTCAAGAATGACTTTATATATGCACAGTTGCCTTAGGAACTAGGATAAATGACAGTACCCATTCCTGAAAAAAGGAAAACAGGAATAAAAAGAAAAGAGAGAGGTGATAAGGGATCTAAAGTGTTTAGGGGGCTGGAGAGATAGAAAATTAGGGCAGAGATTTGAAAATTAAAGGGCGTTTAAAATAGATATTTAAAGTCGTTGTTCTAGTTTCATTTCTCTTGCTATGATAAAGCAAGAGAAAAGGTTTAATTAGCATTCAGTCTGAAGTTACAGGGTATCTAGTACTTTGAGGAAATCAAGGCAAGAACTTGCTCTTCCACAGTCAAGAGCACCGAGAAATGAACACATGAATGCTGCTTGCTTGCAGGACAACACTGCCTAAGGAATGGTGCCACAAATAGTGGGCTGGGTACATCAATGAGGACAATTCTCCACCGAGATACCTACAGACCAGCCCAATGTAGACAATCCCTCGTTAAGAATTTCTTCCCAGGGTCAAGTTGACAATTAAAGCTAACCTTCACAAAAAGAAAAAAAAAAAAAAAAGGCTAATCATCACAGCCATGAACAGATGGGACCCATGCAGGGAATAAATGTAAACAAAAAGTTAAAAATAAAATAAAATGAACTAAGGTCTTAGGATTGAGGCCTATATTTAGAGATAAGGGGAAAAAAAACTCTGACAAGAAAACCAAGTTATAAAGAAATGAAAAGAAACCTACTGTGAAATATCAAAAACTAAGAGAAATGCTTCAAAAAAAGGAATGGATCAATAACTGTAACAATAATAATGTTACAGGTTTAAGTGAAAAGATAAAGTATTTGACATCTAAAGCCTTTCCAGTACTGTGACCTTTTATGAGATTATTCATCCTGCCTTTTGCCTAAGAACACTAAAGAGTAAGAAATTCACCAGTAGTTGCCAAATTCAGAGGCACCAACTAATGAAGATAATTCATTAGGGAAAACATCTGGAAGTATGGAAGTATATGTGAATCAGAACCTGAGCTCATATAATAAAAGATAACAAAAATGATTATTTACTAAATGAAGATTTGTTAAAGTTACTACATAGTTTTCCTGTTTTACTTTAAATCATAAATCTATTTGAGAACTGAAGTTAGTTCATAAAGGGGATAAAAGAGTATATGGATACACACAACACAAATACATATAAGAATTTTTGTCCCATTTGTGTAGATCTCATGAAACTATTATGAACATATTAGCAAATTTGAAACAACATAAAGCACTTATTGATTGTGACTAATAAGTGCTGTGCACATATTTTAAATTAAAATGTACTTCTACCTCAAATAATCTGGCAAGAGAAAAATATTTTAATTTCAAATAAACTTACCACTAACATTTTCGGTTAAAATAAGATGAAAGACCTGAGCAAAAGCACCAACATCTTTACGCAGCCAAATGTCAGAGAGGCAAGCATCCATTTCCTTTATTAACCATGGTTCAAGGCAATTCACATCTTTTTCTGTCTTTAAAAAAAAAAAAAAGCAGCGAAGATTACAAATTATCTAACTGCTTAATATTTGCTTCCAGCAAAGAATGTAAAATGACCACAATGGTCACAAAAACTAATAATCATATATAACAAACAAATGATATGATAGCAAAAGTCTCTCATCTTAAAAACTATTATCATTCGCATTACTGTATCTTCATATTACAATAACATTTTACCTGAAAATGAACTTGTCAGCAAATTACTATGATCTAGTTACATTAAGTGTGCTTCTCACAGTCTATTGTCAAATGTATCTATACAGCACCGATTCCTTTTTCCAGGTACATAACAGAGGAACCAGCACTTAGAGCATACCATTGATACCAGATTCCATATCAAGCATTCAGAATCTCTGCTGGAAGGGAGCTAGGGTATGTGGCTCACACCTGCAATCACAGCACTCAGGAGGCTAAGGGCAAGAATTATAGTTTCAATGCCAGCCTGGAACACATGGCTAGTTTCAGACAACCTGAGTTGTCTCAAAACCCCAAGTAGAATCCCCTTTCCCAACTCCATCTCCCCCAATTAGGGAAAAAGATCCCACCAGTCTTTAGAAGTTTCTCCTATGCAGAATATCCAACTACATTCTTTTTTAAATTACCTTAAAAATTTATTTTATGTGTATAAGTATTTTGCTTGAATGTACATAAGTGTGTCACATGTGTGCAATGCTCATGGAAACCAGAAAAGGGCATCAGATCCATCTCTCCAACTACCTAGCTAGGATCAAAATGCTGATCACTAACTCAAATGGGTCTCCCCTACAGTAAACAAATTCAAACCATTCTTCAAAAGGATCTTTTAAAAATCAAATATATTTGGATGAATTACAACTTTAAACATGGTTAAACACTGGTAGAAAATACAAGCATCTCTGCACCATAAATCTTCTCAGGCTCAAAAACAGCTAAATAATTCTTCTAAAGAAAAAATTTGGAAACAGGAGTAAAGTTTAGGAGTAAAATGCTTACAAGACCACGGATTCAATCTTCAACCCACTTTTAAAAGTATTTTACTATTTTTATTGTTATGTTTATGAGTATATTTCCTGCATGTATATAAGTGCACCCGTGTCAAATTATGCCCATCAAAGTCAGAGGAGGAGGTCAGATCCCCTGGAACTAAAGTTATACATGGTTGTGAGCCACAATGTGGGTGCTGGGAACCAAGCCCAGGTCCTCTGCAAGAGCAGCCACTCCTCTTAACTGCTAAGCCATCTCTTCAGCACCTCCAACCTACTTTTTAAAAAGTTATTCTGAAAATATGTTGCAGTCTAAAACAAATTAAGAAAAATATCCTCCAATTACAAAGTAAATGTACTATTACCTAATACAAAATCTTTACTCAAAATACCACTGTAAAACCAATAAGATCCCAGCATGGTAGCACACACCTTTAATCTCAGCACTCAAGAGGAATAGGCATGCAGATTTCTGTGAGTTCAAGGCCAGCCTGGTCTACACAGTGACATAGTGAGTTCCAGGGAAGCTGGAACTACAGGAAGACCCTGACTCAAAAACAAACAAACAAACAAACAAACAAACAAACAAACAAACAAAACAAAAAAACACCAGTAAGGTCTTACCAGCTGACTAAAGACAGCATCGCCACCATCATCCAATAAATCATATTCTTCAGACACATTTGGAACAGCCCTCTGCCTCTGAGATTCAGGCTTGAAAGTGTTCTCTTGAGCTGAGTACCATTCTGTGAGTGTGGTTTGTTGTTTCTCCTCTAAATTACAAAAGAAAGACAGGAAAAAGTGGATAGATCCTTTCCACGATTTATCCATTTGTTTGTTTGTTTGTTTAAAGAACTAAGCAAATCTGGCATCATTTAAAAGTTTTAAAAGTTGGCCTTATTTTGGACTTTTAAAAAATACATTGAGTCTTTTAGAAGGTTATGCTGCAACATAAAGATCTATTGGTAAGAAGTTTGGTTCAAAGTAAGTCCAGAATTTAAAGAAGAGTGTTTTTTATCCAGAGTATACTACTGTTTAAATCAATTACTAATATTCATACAGCATTTTGTATAAACCATTTACTAAATCTGGATCACTGTACCAACTGTTTGTGATACATGATTCCATATAATTCAAGTTTCAAGAGCTCAAGTTTCATAATTTGCATGTAAATGATTCTGTACTTTACAGTGAAATAAGCATTGCTAATTACTTTTTCAAGTGGACAATCAAAAGAGGTGAGATAGGTGTCCATAATTAAACAATGGAATCAGAGCTCAAAGCCAAGTATACTACAAAAAACATAAACTCTAATTTAAAAACTAAGATATGGTATGTCATTATAAAAAAAATTTTCATAGGCAAATTATGTTAATTTTAAAGTATAAATGTAGCACTACAATACAAAATTTGAAAATGTGCTGGGACTCCTGGCACGTGCCTATTATCTTATCACTTAGCAGGCAGGGGCTGAAGGTTTGAGAGTTCCAGGCCAGCTTGAGCTATGCAGTGAGATCATGTCTCAGAAAATAAAAAATTGGAAAACTTGACCCTTCCATGAAAGATAAGGTTGTCTTTATCAATCCAATGCTCTTGTCTTTAGTCCCTCCCCAACCATGTCTCAATCCTTCCTAATGAGGGAAGCTGTAAGGAGCCCCTTACGTTCAGCTGCTTCCTTAAGACATTAACCTCTACATATAGACATACTCAACATCCTCAAATCTAGTATTCATTGTTAATTCCTTTACAAAGACTACAATTTCTGAACATAAAACCAGGATATAAAATATATTGGGGACAGTATTCTGATATACAATTATACACAAGAGAAAAACCTTTACAAATGTCCTTATTCCTCCATAATATAAGGTATTACAAAAAAGCTATTTTGATAGATAGCAATTTGATAAAAAAAGTTTACCTCTTTGCTTTTCTTTTTTGTACTTTAACATTTCTTTGTTTGTATATCCAGTAGTTCTTAAAATATCTTCAAGAAACATTTCTTTTACTTCATATGGTCTTCCTTGTACTAAATAATAAAAATTTTAACACTCAAAGTTTTATCTTACATTAAAAAACACAAGAATTCCAAATTTAATGAACCCTGCTTAAAATATCTAAAAGCAATTCCAAAGGTTCAAATTACTTTCGTGACACTGCTCTTCCAATATAACTTCGATTTGCAAACAACAATTTATTGTGGACAACTGTCTTATTTTAACTGCTCATGTGCCTTTTCCCCCTAGTTTCATTATCTACTTACCAGGTATCTCACATCATATTAGGCACCAACAATACTATAGCAAACGCAAACACAACTACCTTATATTTCCATGCATCACACTAGCAAGGGAGACAGACACTATTAATTCAACAGGACAAAATAAAATGAATGTAAGCATAGAGTTGTTAAAGTCTGATGAGCAAGTCCTATAAGAAAGAAAGACAGTGTACAATAAAAGGGTGTGACTACATTAAAAAAAAAAAGATTTCTCACAGAGACACTAGGGAACAATGAAGTAAAATAACAACTAGGCTCTACAGAAAATAAATAGTATGAGATGAAGAAAATGCAATCTGTGCAAAGTCACTGTGGTGAAACCAAAATGCTATTTTCAAACAGCTAAAGGGAAAATGGAATAGGAGAGGAAAGGGAACTAAGGCCAGAGAAATAGATGGAATAGTATTAAGAGTTTTGTCCTGCAATAAACACCATTCAAGACTTATTCAAGACAGTGGTCAACATCATCAGAATTTTACTTCATAAAGGACCACTTTGGTGACAAGGTGGAAAACAGATTTCAATAAAGAGAACAGAACCAGACCAGATAACAACTACCATAATGGCTCAGGTAACAGATGAAAATAAATCTGAAGACAGTGAAAATGAAAAAGCAATAGATTATTGAAACATAAACTACACAGAACTCATAATTACATTGGTTATGGAAATGGTAAGAAAGTATCAGAGAAAGATGCAGAAAAGTTACGGCAGAATGCATGATCTGGGATGGGTAGGGGTGGGGTGGGGGGAAGGGAAGGGGATATATGCCTGAACTGAATTGGAAAATGATGTATGAAATACACAAAGCATCAATAAAAATAAAATAAAAAAAAAATATCTAGATGCCTGGCTTGCAAAACCAGAAGGATGTTTCTCTGAGGTAAGGAAAGCTAATGAGAAACAGACTGGCTAGTGAGAGTTGATTTCCATATACAGGTATCAAATGTGAGAAATCAAAACAAACTTTTGGTTAGCACAGATATCAATTTTATGTGTTTAATCATTCAAGAAAATACAACTATTTTAGAAGAATGTACAGGTTTGAGACAAGTGATGAAATAGTCAAGGCAAGCAAGACATGAAGAGAACTGCATTTCTGATTAAATGTTTACTTTGGAATGTGTTATACATGATAATAGAGGACTAGAGGACTCAAGGGGCAATAATGTCAAACAAATTATAAGAACTGAACATTTCACACAAAAAAGGCCATGAGACTTAATGTAGAATATATGAAACTTTTGACTAAAATTTAAATACTTAGTTTAGCAATTAGATCAGTGCCTGCCAAAATATACTGCTAAGAATGCCTAAATGGAGCTGGAGAGATGTTTCAAGAGATAACTGTGCTTACTGCCAAGCCTCTAAGTTTAATCCCTAGGACCTACATGGCAGGAAAGAACTGACTCGTACAAGTTATCCTCTGACCTCCATTCATGTGTCATGGCATGCTGGCACATTCATATTGTCTCTCTTTCTCTCTCTCTCTCTCTCTCTCTCTCTC
>VZQC01015188.1:24228-52701 GCA_009823505.1 Rhizomys pruinosus
ATCATACTTTGGGGATAAGAACTGGAAAGGTGGTGGTTTAATAGTGATGTGTTTTGTGTGTCAAGTTGACAAGGGGTCAATTGTGCTGGATAGCTTTAGTGTCAACTTGACACACCTGGGTTGAGGGAGCCTCAATTGGGGAATTGGCTCCACTGGACTGGCCTGTGGCCACATCTGTGGAGTATTGTCTTGATTGTTGAGCAATGTGGGAGGGCCCAGCCCACTATAGGTGGTGCCCCCCTGGGCAGGTTGTTGTGTACTGTATAAGATGTCAGGCTGGGCATGGGCCAGGGGAGCAAGCCAGTGAACAGCATTCCTCCATGGCCTGTGCTTCAGCTCCTGCCTCTAGGTTCCTGCCCTGAGTTACTGCCTTGGGCTCCCTGAGTGATGAACTGTGACCCAGGAGTTGTAAGCTGAATAAACCCTTTCCTCCCCAAATTAGTGTCAGTCAGAGTGTTTTGTCACAGCAATGGAAGACAAACTAGAACAATGGCTGACCAGAAGCACCTTCATGTAACCCAGTGAAGGAGAGGCATCAAGATAAGAAAAAAATTCGCTATCTCAAAGAAAGGAAGGAAGTGCTTCAAAAACCCACAAAAGGAGGAGTTATAGTATAGCTGAAAAATGCAGAAAAACAAAAAGGGAAAGAACCAAGAAGAAAGCCAAGCCAAACACAGCTCTAGATGCAGTGCTCCCCAGCAAAGGGAGGGGAAGCACAAGCTTACCAAGAAGTAAACCAAGCAGAGACAGGCAGTCTCTAACCAAAGAACAACTCCACTACCTCTTAAGTCTTACCAAGACAGTGACTTCTCTTGCCAGGTCAGGAGTGGAGAGGGGTTCCCCACCTGGGAGAGTTGGGGTAGAGGGTCAGACTAGGAGAGAAACTAGTGTTTAACACACACACACACACACACACACACACACACACACACAACCCACGCAGGGGGACCTGAGAACAAGGAATCTTCATAAGCCATGGAGCCTAAATTCAAACTGTCATAATAGCTTGAGGGTGAGAGACAACCCAGAGGTAGGAGAGGAAAGCAAAAATGCCAGGCAACAAGAGGTTTTTACCCAGGCAGTGAAGTGCACAGCGAAAGAAAGCTTCATCTTCAGTACCTGGGAACAGACATCATCAACCAAGAAAAAATCTGGAGCTTAATAGCCTTGAGCCTGAGGCTAGAAGGTAGATAAACATGACATTGTAGACAAGTGTTCCAAGAGATCTATTAATAAAGTGCAGATGCTACAGAACAGTGTTTAAAGAGAAACATAAAAACAAAAAGCTTCTTTCTTTTTAAGGTTAGAGAATTGGATTTACTGCCCAACATCAAAGAGCTATAAATAGAAAAGGAGAGGTCAAACTAGAGGCAACTATGACACCTGTCTCACAGGGAACATAAGTATCCTCTATTTCAGACTATTTCCCAATTTCTGTTTGAAAAATATGTAATCACATCCTAAAGTTTTCTTTCACAAAAGTTATAAAAGATAACTGATAATTTGACTTACTATATATTACTGGACAACTTCCAAAATATCTTATAAAGAGATTTACATCCAAGGCAGCACTAGAAAGAATTAGTTTCAGAGTTGAGTGCTTTTGTAACAAATCTCTTAACTTCGTAAGTAAAAAGTCACTAAATCGATCCCTTTCATGTACTTCATCCTGTAGTGAACAGAAATAAAACTACAGATCAGGTAAAACATTATGGATGACTTGATCTTTAAAAGAAAAACATTGCTGAATGTACATTAGTTCAAATTACTAAAGACAAGGCCAATTAACATTGGGGAACATTTTATAGTATGGACAATTCAGAAATAATCATATTAACAAGCTATTATTACATAAATCATTGTCCTTTTATGTAGAATGTAGAACTACACAGACTATAACAAATTCTAAATTATCAGTCTAATATAGTTTTAATACAAATAAAATGTAAACATGCTTCTGGGTGGACATGGTAGAATACCCTTATAATCTCAGCTGTTCATAAGGCCAAAGCAAGATGGCAAGTTGGGAGGCCAGTCTGAGCAATATAGTAGTAAGAGCCTGTATCAAACAAAAGTAGACAAAGAACAACAACAAAACCATGTGTATTTGTATGAATATGCTTCTGTGAGCACTAAGGATCATGTGAGTCCTTTGGTTAGAGAAAAGTCTAGAAAATCTGCTGACTAAAGGTTTTTACAACTTCATCTATTTTTTTTTTTCTGATACAAACTAGATAAAAGTTTAGTCTACTTTAATAAAAGGGTAATTCTTATTTTATATGTATGAGTGTACTGCCTGCATACATGTAAGTGCACCCATGTTGTACAATGCCCAAGGAGGTCAGAAGAGGATGTCGGATCCCCTATAGCTGGAGTTACTGAGATTGTTAGATGCCATGTGGGTGTTGATAACCAAACCAAGGTCTTCTGGAAGAACAGTCAGTGCTCTTCACTACTAGGCCATTTCTCCACCCCCAAAAGGGTAATTCTTATTTTGCAAGTAGATAATTCAGCATCTTAACCATAATGTTAAATGACTATAAAATATATAGTTAAATTAGGAAATATGTGACATTAAAAGAATAATAGTAGCTAAGTATAGAGACTAAACTAAATTTTTGTCACTTCTAGAGACTTCTAAAAATATCCATCTTTTTCATATAAGAAAACCGTATTTTTTAAAACTACCTGTTTATTTCCCCCCTAATGCTCAATGGCAATACCTTTATTTAGTACAAAACATTTATTTATATTATACATAAAAATTAACTTCATCAGAACATACTGAAAACAAATTAGTTCTCATTTTACCTCATTCTTAAAAATCTCATTATGTACACAAATGTTAAACTATATGAGTAACATATGGCAAATTCAGCACTATTCTTACCACGATAACATGTGTTACAGTTGACAATGTGCTATCACCTGCCATCAACGTACGAAGCAACACCCCATTAGTGCAAAATGTCAAAAGTGTCTTTGGAGAAACCCTTCAAAAAAAATCAAAATAAAGTGCATAATTACAAATACTTTATATAATTAAAGTATAATCACATACATATATGTATAATCATATAACATGTATGTATGTTTCTATTACTAATATACTATAGGTAGGTACATGTGGTTTATTAACAGTTTATAAAATACATACATTATGCCTGATGAGCTCACATACTTCATCACTAATAACTTTTGTTTTTTGCGACAGGGTTTCACTAAGAGATTTTTATTAACTAAGTAATATAAATTTTTGATAAAAAAATGTTTAAAACCTTAAGAACTTTGGATAAGGCATACTCAACTGTACCTATGTCACTAAAACTCAGTCACTAACATTTATTGAGTGCTCTTCTAAACTTCATGTTAGATCCATGTTCTAAAATCTAGATTGTTTTATTGGTCTCATTTTATAAAAAAAACTAAAGCTCAGCAAGGTAAAATAGCTTGTACTTGATCATGAAACCATGAGTGGGACTTACGCCTATGGCTCAAACTATTCAAAACCTCACTAAGCTTACATCATCATCAAAATGTAGATTTACTGATAACAAAATGATCATCCGACTAACATTTCTACTTTTAGTGAAACAGATACATTTTGTCTTTTCCTCAGCATGGTAAAAGGTAGGAAGACTTTCTTTACCTGCTTTCTAATCGGATCTGATAACCAATGGTTTGACCAATCCTTTCCCTTCTCTCTGCAGCAACTCTTTCAGCCACAGCAATAGCTGCTAATCGTCGTGGTTGAGTACAGAATATACGGCAGGGGATGCCATTTTTAAAGCAATCATCTAAAAGAAACTGAGGAATCTAAAACAAAAGTTAAAAGTAGTATGAACTTAAGTTCATTTTGCATGCCCAGAAATATCTAAAGAAAACAAATGAAAATCCACTTAGAACTGAAAACAGTTCCATAGCATGTCAAACAATCCTAAAATCAACTCTCATTTAACCTGTAAAAATCAATGAGAAAATATTGTTTTAAAAGATTTTATACACAATAAAAACTAAAGCTAAAATACTCAAAATTAATTTAACAAAAAATATTCAAGACTTATTTGGAGAAGACTTTCAACTGCTGCTGAAAGCCAAAAGATCAGACTATATAGAGAAAATATATTTCTGAATGGTAATAATCACTAATGTTAAGAATAACTTTCCCTAAATTACCCTATAAAGACAGTAACTAATACTCAAAGTTCCATTGTCATTTTTTTAATAATGAAAGGCATGAAGAAAACAAAATTAGCCTATAATCTTAGAACTGTAAATACTTCTGCATAAATAAAAGTCAAGTAGGTCATAAAAATTTAAAATAAAAAGCCAGGCGTGATGGCACATGCCTTTAATCCTAGCATTTGGGAGGCAGAGGCAGGCAGATCTTTGTGAGTTCAAGGCCAGCCTGGTCTACAGAGCGAGTTCCAGGACAGCCTGGGACTACAGGGGAGACCCTGTCTCGAAAAGAACAAAAAAAAAAAAAAAAAAAAGATTTAAAATAAAGCCTCACCCACCCCACCTTATACCAACTCTCACAGTGCTTTCCATTCAGAGTACCTACATGTACATATCTTATGAACTAAAGAAAATAAATTGCACAGTTCAGAATATGAATATAAATACAGCAGTAATGATTGTTGTATTCAATGCTTGCAATTTCAGTTTTCATTTAACATATCATATCTACCATAACCACTTTAATAGCTATATATTCTGTCACACAGATCTGCTACAACTTAACAAATACAACTACACAGTTAAGTAATTTTCATTTTTAGGCTGATAGTGGAATTACTGATTGCAATTAAAAACAATGTTGCAGAGAACATCTATCTTCACATTTTTTCAAAGATGAATTATATAAATCATTAGCAAACAATAAAAACATTCAGAATACATCCACTCTTAATTTAGACAGAGCAAATAACAAATTGTCCTCCAAAGTGATAATACTATTAGTAATAAACGAAGTTTTCTAGCAAGCATAGGATATCATCAAATTTTTAATAATGCTAATCTGATAGTTAAATATAAGTATCTTTACTCATTTACTGTGAGTAAAATGAACATCTTTTTATACATGTCTTAGCCCCTAGAATGTTTCTTAAACTTTCCAGAAACGTAAATATATGAGAGTAAGAAATATTTTAAAAGAAAGCCTTTTCAAGGGCTAGAAAAGATGGCTCAGAAGTTAAAGCCGGGCGTGGTAGTGCACGCCTTTAATCCCAGCACTTGGGAGGCAGAGGCAGGCAGATCTTTGTGAGTTCAAGGACAGCCTGGTCTACAGAGAGAGTTCCAGGTCATCTGGGGCTACAGGGAGACCCTGTCTCAAAAAAGTTAAGAGTACTTGGTGCTCTTACAGAGAACCTGTGTTGAGTTCCAAACACCCACATGGCATTTCATAAACTCCTATAACACCAGATCCAGGGGATTCAACACCCACTTTTGCTATCTATGGGCATCAGGATGCATATGGTACACATACTTACATACAGGTAAACATTCATACTTGTAAAATAGAAATAAAAACTTGTTATGTAGTCCAGGCTGACCTCAAACTCAGAGAGACCCACTTGCCTCTGTTTCCCGAATGCTGGGAATGAAGATGTGTACCACCATACCCAGCTTTAAAAAAAAAAAAAAATTTTTTTTGGTCTTTTTAAGACAGGTTCTCCCTAGTAGCCCCAGCTGTCTTGGAACTCCTCTATAGACCAGACTGGTCTTGAACTCACAAAGATCCGCCTGCCTCTGCCTCCCAAGTGCTAGGATTAAAGGTGTGCGCCACCACACCCGGCTAAAAAAAAATTTTTTTTCAAACTGCAGAAAATCCAAGATAAAAGAAAAATCCTAAAGGACAAAAAACAAACATCTTACCTATAGAAGAGCAAAGGTAAAGGTTATATCTGGCTTCTGAGATAGGATACAAACAAAAGTCAAAATGTTAAGAGAAAAATCTATAGCCACAGACTTGTACTTTGCAAAATTACCCTTCAAGTGAAAGAACAGTATTTTTTTGGATAAACAAAAATTGAGGAAATTTCACTACCTTGGAAAGAAAACCCTTTAGGAATTAGATACTGGCTGCTTTTGCAAAGTACCCAGGTTTAGTTCTCAGCATCCACACAGTGGCAAACAACCCTCTGTCACTCCAGTTCCAGGGGATCCATCCACCTCTTCTGACCTCAACATGAACTGCACTACACAGGCACACTTACACACATCCAGGCAAAACTCTCATACACATAAGATAGAAATAAATAACTCTAAAAAGTATTCATAAAAAAGAAAACCCTTTAAAATTAAGTTTTAGAGAGAAGAAAAATGATATTAAAAACTAAAATTTTCATAAACAAATGAACACTCGAAGAAGGATGTATAACTTTTTTGCTTGTCTCTGGAGAGAGGAATTTTTTTCTTTTTAGACAATGTTTCACTATACAGACTGCCCTCAAACTCACAATCCTCCTGCCTCAACTCCCTAGAGCTAGGATTACAGGCATATATAACAACCAGACATGAAAAAAACTCTTACTCCTAACCGACACATAACACTTTGCGACAACTAG
This sequence comes from Rhizomys pruinosus, assembly GCA_009823505.1. Classification (NCBI taxonomy): domain Eukaryota; kingdom Metazoa; phylum Chordata; class Mammalia; order Rodentia; family Spalacidae; genus Rhizomys; species Rhizomys pruinosus. The sequence goes on from VZQC01015188.1 coordinate 30,798, forward strand.
TAACAACAATGAACTGTTTGTTCACACATTGTGTGTGTTATGTGTGTATACATGTACATTTATAAATACAATGACAGGAGAGGAATCAAGACTATTTTGTTACTAATAGCTAAAGTACTCATACTACCTAAAAAGTAGTATAGTGTTATTTCTTTTAAAAAGTTATTACACTTACTTGTTTAAGAGAGGGAAAGGCATGTGCACATCACTACATGAGTGTGAAGGTCCAAAGAAAACTTAAAGGAGACAGTTCTTTCCTTCTATGTCCCAGGGATTGAACTCAGACTATCAGGCTTGGAGGTAAACACCTTTACCTTCAGTGCCATCTCGCCAGCCCTAAAGGTACACTTCTCTTAGATATTAAACATATACTGCAAACCCTAAGGCAACCACATAGAAAAGTAGAAGAAAATGAAGAACAATGCACTGCATACTGTAAAGTACAAAAAGTACAAAGGAGGATCCTAGAACAGCAACAGAATATGAGTGTATAAATACATAACAAAAATTTCAGATATAGACCCAAGTACTATAGAATCTGAGTTTTTGATAAAAAATGGAATCCTAAATCATGGGAGCAAAGGATAAATTATTAAAGAAAAGCTATATTTAAAAAAATAGATATTAACAAAGAAAAAGGTAAGGTTCCTGGATAATATAATTCAATAAAGTTCCTGAGAAATTATAAAATATCAGATTTATAGGAATTTTTTGTTTTGGTCATATTTTTTGCTTAAAAATTTCTTTAAGAAATTACTACATTTCTTGGGGCTGGAGAGATGGCCTAGCAGTTAGGAGCACCGACCACTCCTGCAGAGGACCCGGGTTCGATCCCCACCACCCACATGGCAGCTGAGAACCATCTTTGTCTCCAATTCCAGGGGAATCTGACACTCTCTTCTGACCTCCGCAGCATTGCACGACATGGGTGCACAAACCTACATGCAGACAGTACATTCAAACATGTACAAAAAAAATAAATAAAAATAAAAAAAAAAGAAATTACTACATTTCTTTAAAGAAATGATTACATTGAAAGACTTCATATAGATTGGAGAATTTGACAGGGACCAAACAACAAATTCACATTATAGGAACAGTGACAAATTTCACATTGTTGAAGCTTGGTAGTGCAGTTTTGTAAGTTAACAATATTCCAAAATTATAGACAGAATTTTGATTTATATTCTAAGATCTAATTATATATTTTTAATTTGAGGATTATATCAGTTAATTATAATCGAACTTTCTACAACTGTTTTTTAACTTTCTAGACTGTGAGTTTTATCTCTAAATGTTCAACTGGGGCATAGGTGAGGGATACGGAGGCTGTAGACGAGTAATAGAAAAATAATGGAAAACCTCTTACGGTCTGGTAATGGAAGAGGTCTAACATCAGGCTTAAATACTCAGGACCACATGTGGAATAAGGATTGGGGGAGGTGGGAGGTCCATTCTAGAGAATCAGTCCTCCCAAGACCACAATCTGCAAATTACAGAGGTTTCCCCTGTCCCCAACATTAGAGGAAAAACTCTCTGCCATGCACAACTTGGGACATCAGGGGAGGGGGCCGCGGGAAATGTAATCACTCAGAGAAGCCTGAAACTGCTGCCCAACATCAGGAAATCCTCCAGGCTCTTACTCAGTTCCACCCTCAGTCTACCACCAGAGCAACGTGCAACTGTGGCTCACAATAAGGGCCCAAAGCTTCAGGTTCATGTGAGGGGACCATAGCTCCAGCCCATAGGAGGGGACCATCACTTTGGATCACGGAAGTGAACTACAACTCTAGGTCACTGGAGGGGACCACAGCTCCAGGCTCATGGGAGGGAGCACAGCTCCACCACACAAGAGGGGACAGAACTCCAGGTTCACAGGAGGGGGACCTCAGTTCTAGCTCACAGGGAAGGACTACAGCTCCAGGTTCACAGGAGAAGGATACGTGCAAGAAGAGAGGCGATAAGGCCCTCCTGTCGAAGACCTGATGTAAGCATGGGAAAGTTGCATTGAGACCGCACTTGCAAGTGTACAGTTGGTCTCTGGAATACCAGAGTGTGTTACCAAGGGCCACTAAATCAATAAAGCAAATATAGGTCTCCTTGAGTCAAGCAAGACCCCTCCATCAGCACCAGCTACACCTCACCTGCCTGGAAATACTGTGCAGCAGTGGCAGCCATATGCCTGTATATCCCAAATCTAACTGGCTATTAGCTCTCTCCTTGGAGGAATAACCCACAGCTGATGCCACAGCTTACATCCTCTAGTGGTTAGGATATGTTATAAGCCACAGTAAGACCGTCATATTTTACAGAAAAAATGTAATTCATGGATTAACATGCTATCCAAACATCTGTGTGTATACCAAAGTAACCTACCATAACAATTAGTACTATTTAAATACCTATATATCTAATTGCTTGTGCTTCATTAGTAGGATTGAAAGGTTATTACTGGGGGCTGGAGAGATGGCCTAGCAGTTAAGAGCGCCGACTGCTCTTACAGAGGACCCGGGTTCGGTCCCCAGCACCCACATGGCGGCTGAGAACCGTCTGAAACTCCAATTCCAGGAGAACTCCAGTTCCAGGGGAATCCGAGACCCTCTTCTGACCTCCGCGGCATTGCACGACACGGGTGCACAGACTTGCATGCAGACAGTACATTCATACGCATATAGAAATAAATAAAATTAATATAAAAAAAAAGGTTATTACTGGACAACTGTCAGCCCTGAAAGGAAACAGCCAGAACTGACCCAGAGTCCAAAAACGATAGCTCCAGAGGAAGTAGACTGTTTGGCTTCTCATTCACCTGTGCCCTTTCCTAAAGCCTAGGGAACAATCTGCAGAAGAGGGGGTGGTGGTAGAATGTAAGCGCGATTGGGGTGGATGGTGAAATTACAGCAATACAGACTGGACACGTTATTTGATCAACTTGATTGAACATACAAGCCCCACCCCGCTGGATGGGTAGGACCCATTTTTTTTTTTTTTTTTTTTTTTTTTTGTTTTTTTTTTTTTTTTTTTGTGGGGCTGTGTGGGTTTGGCGGCAAAACGACTTGCAAATTGGTTTTTACATGAAGGTGCTTGTAACTCATAAAGTTGATTATAACTTTATTGTTAAAAAAAATGAAAAAAAAAATAAAGAAAAAAATAAAGGCCTCGCGTAGCATGGCCCAAAAACTTAAGGTAAAAAAAAATTACAAGTAAAAAATGAAAAACTATAAAACAGGACTTCATAAGCAAAACTAAAAAGAAAACAAAATTACAATAAATTATTTTTAAATGTTTACGATACAACAGGCATAGACCCCTAAGATAGAAAGTATACTGTTAAGGGGCTGGAGAGATAGCCTAGTGGTTAAGAGCGCCAACTGCTCTTTCAGAGGACCCTGAGGTTCAATCCCCAGCACCCCGACATGGCAAGCCCGAGAAACATCTGAAACTCCAATTTCCAGGAGAACGCCAGTTTCCAGGGAATCCGACACCTCTTCTGACTCTGGGCATTGCATGACACAGATGCAAAGACCTACATGCAGAAGTAATTCGTACACATGAAAATAAAAAAATTTTAAAAAGTATACTGTTAAACTCAAAATGATTAAATTAAAAGAAAATATGATTGCCAGGCATGGTGGCACATTCCGTGTAATCTAAGCACTTGGGAGACAGAGCAGGCGGATCTCTGTGAGTTCCAAGGCCCAGCCTGGTCTACAAGGCGAGCTCCAGGACAGCTGGGGAGCTAAAGGGAGACCCGGTCGCGAAAAGTACAAAAAAAAAAAAAAAAAAAATAAATTATATACATATATATATCTAAGGATATGAGAATATATAGTATATATAATAGTATATATATATAAATATTATGATATAAGAACGCATCAGATGATTTTTTTTGGTTTGGGTTTTACATTGGGTTTCTTTTGTTTATTTGTTTGGAGGTTTTTTTACTTTTGACACAAGCTCTCACTATGTAGCCCTTGCTGGACTGGAACTCACTATGTAGACCAGGTCTATCTTGAACTCTGAGATCTTCCAACTTAAAGGTATGTGCCACCACACCCAGAACCTCACAGAAGTTTTTTTGGTTTTTGTTTTTGTGTTTGCTTTTAATGAAAATATACTCAACTCTAAGAATAAAAGAAAGGAAAGTTAAAAATATTACTTTGTCATATACAATGAGCCATTTTTGCCCAAGACTTAGAAACAGTCAAAACTTTTAATACATTAATTTTTTTACTGTTTAATACATTAACTTTTAATATTGAAACTCTTAAGAGTTAGAACCACTAAGTTCTTAAGTACCAGTCTTAATCTGGTATTTGCAATTCTAGGAATTTATCTACCTAAAATGACCACAAATAAGCAAAGAAATATGAGGATATAATGTAAAATTCCTGCTCTGTTGTGTCCAAGTAATGTTAACAAGGGCAGATTAACAATCTATAAATTTCAGTTCTTTACCAATAAAATAAATAATAGAATCTACTTTTGAGATTATGGAGAGACTAAAATAAGGCAACTTGGAAAAACTCATCACAGCATCATTTTTTATCATTATGAATGTATTCAAGAATACTATACAGTTACTGAAGAAATGAGGCAGATCCCTAGTGACAAAGAGACATGCTAAACTTCTGTTAAGTGAACAAAGTAACATGCAAAATATATGCATAGCGTGATGTTTATGGAAAAAAATATGTATCATACTACACAAGATGTTTGTTTCATATATACACACAAATACATAAACATAAAATCAATGCAATACACACACACACACACACACACACACACACACACTCTCTCTTTCAAAAGAACAGGAACATGTTCTAAGTTACTGACAATACTTCAGCAACATGGGACAGGAGACTTAAAATTCTACATTTCACTTTTTACATATTTCCCGTATCTATAATAAACATGAACAAGGAGGAAAATTACAAAAAAATTTAATAAAGGCAGAATGAAACTGACTAATAGTATTTCTTAAAATTCTGTTATGCTTCTGAGTTCATAGAACAGAAACATTAGGAAAACTTTAATGATTTTAGTTTTAAAGTAAATTTTGTCAGGTGGAAGCAATTATTAGTCCCATTTTATAAATGAACACTGGTTCACAATAGTTACAAAGCTCAATGAAGCCTAATAAATGAAATAACAGGAATTAGAAGTCTAGGCCAAAGCCCAGTCTCCATGGTAACAAATAACATCCTAACTTCAGTTTTATTAAAATGTACTAGTTTAAAAATAATTTGAGCCAGGCATGGTGGCACACGCCTTTAATCCTAACACTCGGGAGGCAGAGGCAGGAGGATCTTTGTGAGTTCAAGGCCAGCCTGGTCTGCAGAGTGAATTCCAGGACAGCTGGGGCTACAGGGAGACTCTGTCTCAAAAAGACCAAAATAATAATAATTATTATTATTATTTGAAAGATTTCCTTCCTTTAGATTCTCCATATGTACTCAGTAATAATTTAATATACGAAATAACTATTAATATAACCAAAAGTTTGTTTTTAAAGACATAGTATAAATTTGATATAAAACTGTATCAGGTGGGATTGGAGAAATCACTCAATGGTTAAGAGCACTGGCTGCTCTTTCAGAGGACCTGGATTCAGTTTCCAGAATGCACATGGCAGCTAACAACCATCCATAACTCCAGTTCTAGGGGATGTGATGTCCTCTTCTGACCTACACAGGCACTGTGCGCAAGCATGCACTTACTTAAATATAAGCAGATAGCCAGGCATGGTGGCACATGCCTTTAATCCTAGCACTTGGGAGGCAGAGGCAGGCAGATCTTTATGAGTTCAAGGCCAGCCTGGTCTACAAAGTGAGTTCCAGGACAGCTGGGCTACAGAGGGACCCTGTCTCGGAAAAAAAAAAAAAAAATACAAGCAGAAAACTCATGCACACAAAATATTTTTCTTAATTTTTAAAAAGAAATAAATTTTAAAAATTATAACTATTTCATGGAATAAATTATATTTTCTTCTACAAATAACAAAGGAAAAACAAACCTGTGTGGTCTTTCCAGACCCGGTTTCTCCTACAATCAAAACTACTTTATTTTCCTTAATTATTTTAACAATTTCTTCTTGTTTCTCAAAAACTGGTAAAGACTGCCTAAATGAGTCAAATTCTGATTCTCCTCTTTTCACTGGAACTTGAGGTATGCCATTGTTGAGTCGTCCGCTTGTCTTGCTCATTTCTCGGTTTTCTTCAAAAATGAATAGAAGGACCAAAAAAATTATGTTAAATGAAAATGAAATGCAGAAATTAAAAATAATTTTATGTAATATCTCTCAAGTGTTTCTTCTCTATTCAATCTTCGTAAAATGAGAAGCAATACCTCAATTGCTGTATTTCAATACTTGCTATTTATATAGGTTATAAATTTTAGTGCCTTTCTAAAGCAAGCCTTTAAAAAGCATTTCTAATTCGTCACATATGAAAATGAATAAATTTCAATTCTTCCAAAAATCACTAAACAAAACTTAAAACACAATTTTAGCAACATAAATTATTTCAGATTTATTACAAGATTCTATAAGAAAAGTCACAAAAATTAGAATTTTAAAGCAAGAAATAATATGCATTTTAAGACGTATTACATAGACTATGACAACACATTACAAACAGAAAAAATCCTCTATGCTTAAAATTATACATGTACACTTAAAAAAATTAATAGACTATGTGGAAATACAAGGTCCTAATACTTAACAAATTTCCCAATTGAGCGTTTCAAACAATATTCACATATAACTAAGCCAATGATGATAAAGAAGGTATGTTTCTATGGTCTCCAAATAGCTTAAAATATTTCTGCATTTTAACATTTAAAAACATTTAAAACATTTAAAAACAAGTTCTTTAGGGTTCAGGATACAGCTGGGTGGAAGGGTACCTTGCTTAGCATGTATGATTCCCAATATGGGAAAATCAACAAAAATTTTAAAATAAGGCAAGTCTTTTATATCTAGAACCATATATTTTCTATGAATTGCAGACCTATGTCTATGAATATAGACAAACAATATCCATACAAATTCTGTGACAATGGACAATGGTATTTATTTTTTCACACTTGAAGTTTGTTTTTCCAAATAAAATTATAACTTTTGGGGGGCTGGAGAGATGGCTCAGAGTTAAAAGCACGGACTGCTCTTACAGAAGACCTGGGTTTGATTCCCAGCACCCACATGGTGGCTAAGAACCATCTTTAACTCCAGTTCTAGAGGAATCTGATACCTTCTTCTGACCTCTGCAGCATTGCACAACATGGATATACCTACCTACATGCAGACAGTACACTCATAAACATAAATAAATTAAAAAAATAAAATTATAACTTTTATTACATACCTACAATCTATCTTTTAGTAATTTAATATACTGAGATTCTGCTCCATCCATTATCAGAGGCTAAAATCCCACTTCAAAACCTTACTTATTAGTGTATCAAGGCATTATAAAAGCAGCCCAGACTTTAGAGTCAAATATTAGCAGTGTTTACTGGCTACCTGAGTGACTTTTAAACAAATTATTTAACTCTTCTGAACTAAAATTTCTTCATATCTGAAATAGGGGAAATTCTTAACATTCAAAGATTGCTGCTACGAGGTTCTATATGGGGTAAGAATACTACTAAGCACACAATAACTATTCAATACACAGTAGCTATTATTCTAATACTTTACAAATTCAGTTCAACTGTATAATATGACTTAACACATCATTTTATTCCAAATTTTCACGACTCTTAATCTCTAATACCCTATTAAAACAAAAAAAAATTTCCACATACGTTTTTAAAAATAAACCTGTTAGAAAACGATCATTAAATAATAGGTTAAATAAGGAAAATCTCCAGAAAATACATACCAGCTTCAACTGCAAATACATTTCCTCTTTCTGTTTTAGGCAGAAGTTCAGTACGCTCTTTGTTGGTCACAGGAAATCTCTGAATCAGGATCCTAACAGCATGCTTTGTATTATGAGTCAAATTACAAGTCATCATTGCATGAGCTGTTTCTGATCCATCTTTTTTCTTCACAGTTAGGTATCTATTTGCTCCCTTTCTGAATATTAAGAAAAATCATTTGTTTACTGTATATGGTCAGCTTGTTCACATATGCTGAATGCCTGCTTAGAAAGTATATCCCAAACAAAACAAAGAGAAAAAATCTAAATGCTTTGGGATAAAATGTTTAAAGCCCCTCCATCCTCATCTAAAACAAAGAAAGAAACAAAGATTTTGGACTTGAGCAGCCACAAGACTATTTTCAATTAAAATATCAAAATAGGCTGGGCGTGGAGGTGTACGCCTTTAATCCTAGCACTCAGGAGGCACAGGCAAGTGGATCTTTCTGAGTTAAGGGCCAGCCTGGTCTACAGAGTGAGTTCCAGGACAGCAGGGGCTACAGGGAGACCCTGTCTCAAAAAGTCCAAAAAATAAAATAAAATATCAAAATGCTACAAATTCTATTTTAAATCAACAAGGAAGAAATAAAGGCTAACTTACTAATAAGTGCTAAAGTCTGATTTTAGCAGACTTCATAGTGGACAAAACACCAGTGAATACATGCTGGAAACACAAAAAGAGGTGGAAAAATCCAAACAGAAGAACCTAAATAATACTGAAAAGGTGATGGTTCACTGTTCACACTACTATATCCCAATGAATACTTCCATAGTATGCTGATATTGTTACATTCCCACAAAAGCCTGTTAAGAAAGCCTATTTTAGTAGTTAAACCTAAACTGTATAACAGAGTATTAGAAACAAATAATTCAAGCACATATTTCTTAAAGGAAAATATTTTTTTTCAAAGCTTATGATTCTGCTTTTCAATTCTGTAACAGCTTGAATTATTTGCTGGATGTTTGTTTCTTCAACTAGTACAGGGTTGAGCATGTCTTTTAAGTCTTCTATAGCTCCAAAAGTACTAGGTAAAATGTTATGTGCACAGAAAACCCAAATGAGTTCTGAATGGATTGATAATGCATGTCTGAATTTAGCACAGGAGTGATGGTTAAGGGCTCATGCTCTGAAGTCACTTAGAGCCAGGTAGGAGTCCCAGCTTTATCATTTACTACTGTAAGACCATAAGCAAATTACTTGATAGCTCTGAGCCAAAGTAATAATACCTACTTTGAAGGACTGTTCATATGATTAGCAGTGTAAATTACAGTCTCTGTCACAGAGTAGGCTCTAAATAAATGAAAGCTATTATAATAAGGAAAAAATTTATACATGAGTGTTGTATTTGCATCCTTTCCACCACTCTCTCGTATTCCTCCAACTCCTCCCACTCCCGCACTCCCTCTCCATTTTTCTTTTTCTGAGACAGGGTCTCCCTGTAGCTTAAGCTGGCCTGGAGCTCAGTATGTACACCAGGCTAGTCTCAGTCTCACAAAGTTCCACCTGCTCTGCCTCCCCCTCCCAAATGCTGAGATTAAAGGCCTCTGTCACCACACATGACTACATCTAAATTTTGACAACAGTATCTCCTCTGAAAGAGCATTAAATTGAGGCCAATAAGATGGCTTATCAGGTAAAGGTGCTTCCTGCCAATCCTGATGACCTGTAAGAAAAGAACCAACTAATGTAAGGTGTCCTCTGACCTCCATATGCATGCCACGGTATATTTGTTCACACACACATAAACAACAAATATATAAATATAAAATACTTTTTTAAAACAGGAAAATTAAAATGAGGATTAACCTACAGTTTTAGCTAGTAAGTCTTCTAAGTGAGGCTCTTTATCATCATTTTTCATTTCAGCATACTAACTGCTTTAATAAACTGTAGATTTTTAGATGCTGTCACCTCCTTTTCAAGTGCTTAGTAATGTCTTAATGATGGGACAATGAACAGTGAAAATTAGTTGGGTGTGGTGACACACCTATAATACCAGCACTTGGGAGGTGAAAGCATAAGAATCAGAGTTCAAGACTAGCTCACCTACATATCGAGTTTAAGGCCAGCCTGAGCTACCTGAGACTAAATCAGGAAAAAAAAATTTAAATATGACCTGGTCTATAAATTTTAATTGTTTTCAAAGTGAACCAGAGTTGTTAGATTCAAGTATGTTCTAGGTTCTTTTCCCTTGGACCTTTCTGAAACTTCAGTTGGCAAAGTCATCTACTCAATTTGCTGTGCTGCTTACTTCACAAAATATTAACTAGAAAAAGTGTAAATAATGCTGAAATGAAATAAGTATTAGAGAAGAAGTCTGGAGGCTACTGTTCAGTTAATAATCTTTCAATTAATGGGTGTGATCAAAAGTAAATCATTGTAGTTCTCTAACATTGTGTACTATTAATAAAACTATCCCTAACATATCTATAAAATTAAGGTGCTTTTTCTTAAAGTTACCTTGTCAAGATTTTTTGTTTGTTTGTTTGTTTGTTTTTGAGACAGGGTCTCCCTTTAGTCCCAGCTGGCCTGGAGCTCGCTCTGTAGACCAGGCTGGCCTCCTGAGTGCTGGGACTAAAGGCGTGCGCCACCACGCCTGGCAAACTCAAGATAATAAATTCTGTGAGATGCTCAACCCCAAGTGACACATCTTCAATGCAACTTCTACACATAGGATGAATGGATCGCTCAAATCTTGCCTGAAAATTTTCCTTATGCAATGATTGTTGATTAAATATAGAAATCCACAACTGGGCCAGGTGTGGTGGCGCACTCCTTTAATCCTAGCACTTGGAAGGCAGAGGCAGGCAGATCTCTGTGAGTTCAAGGCCAGCCTGGTCTACAGAGTGAGCTCCAGGCCAGCTGGTCAGTGTACAGAGAGCAAGAAGCTGCAGAGTGCTTACCCCTGAATAGGACACTTATTTAAAACTCTGCCTCCTAAAAATAAAATTAAATTAAATTAAAATAAAATAAATAAAAATAAAATAAAATAATAAAATAAATAAAAATAAAATAAAATAATAAAATAAAATAAAATGTGGCCGGGCATGGTGGCACATGCCTTTAATCCTAGCACTTGGGAGACAGAGGCAGGCGAATCTTTGTGAGTTCAAGGCCAGTCTGGTCTACAGAGTTAGTTCCAGGGACAGGTGGGGCTACAGGGAGACCCTGTCTCAAAAAGACAAAAAAAAATAAAATAAAATAAAACTCTGCCTCCTAAGGTTCAAGGATCATTGCAGAAGAAAAAGTATAAAATATTTGAAGAGCCAGAAAGCGTGGATGACCACAAGGAAACAAGAGTCTTCAAGACTTCTTGACCAGTTGAACTCATATGAACTAACATTACTCGTATGAACTCACAGTAATGGTGATACCATGTGTAAGTCATACACACACACACACACACACACACACACACACACACACACATATATATATATGTTAAATTGGGCAGGGGCAGTGGAAGGAGGTGTAAATAGGTTCTAAATACCATTGCACTATATTGTATGAAAATCATAAAAATTCAGTTAAGAAAAGCAATTTTTCTAACAAAGGGACTACATACCAAATGTAGAGAATGAGCTGAGAGAAAGAGACTAAAGTTTTGAGTTTTACTTCATTCCAGATGGTATCTCAAGTAAGTATCAAGCAACCATAATCCTCAGGAACAACAAAAAAATAAAACTGAAAAAGCAATTTACTAAATCAATGAAGCTAATGTTTGGAAATTAAGGGGAAAAAGATCATTGCCAAAGAATGAAAAGCCCATAAAATATAAGTCAAATACAAATTCTCATAGTATCCAGAGTTGTCTTACTTTCCTTAGCAACCTTCTATCTTTTCCTCTTTCTCTGGCTCTTCAATCTTTCCTCATTTCTCTTTACTATGCTAGTAACTTACTTGTTATTTCTCCAGATGTTTTGTCACTCTGTATCCTTTAAATGATCATGTTACTGAACTAGAGCTAGTCCATTCCAATGAACTGTGTTTCTAGAAGTAATTTCTAATAATTATGAAGTGAAGACCCATTTAACAACAGGAATAGCACAGCTAGGGAGCTGTGTTTTAACAGGTGTTTTCCAATAGAGGCCTCAAATCTTAGGTACAAATCTTAACTCCAAACTATTCTAAAAACTGAAAGTTATTTTTTTTAATTTTTATTTATTTTTGTATGTGTATGAATGTACTGTCTGCATGTCTGCATGTAGGTTTGTGCACCCGTGTCGTGCAATGGCGCAGAGGTCAGAAGAGGGTGTCAGAGACCCCTGGAACTGGAGTTAAAGACGGTTCTCAGCCGCCATGTGGGTGCTGGGGATCAAACCCGCGTCCTCTGTAAGAGCAGCTGGCGCACTTAACTGCTACACCATCTCTCCAGCGCCAAAAGTTATTTTTATGATTCTACACCAACCCCACTTGGCAGCAACACTTAATTAAACAGAAACTGAGGTTAAGTCTTTCTCTTGATGTTGAATATATGTATATTTTTTTTTCTATTAGAAGTATTAACGTGACTAAAGGTGAGGGTCATACCATCCTAGAAGTATACCAGTCACAAGACACAAACTGTATCTTCTAAAATGTCAACAGCAACTACGCGCCAAAATACCTTTTAAAACTTTTTTTTTGTCTTTTTGAGACAGTGTCTCCCTGTAGCCCCAGCCATCCTGGAACTTGCTATGTAGACCAAGCTGGCCTTGAACTCACAGAGATCCACCTGCCCCTGCCTCCTGAGTGCTGAGATTAAAGGTGTGAGCCACCACACCTGGCCTTTTTAAACTTTTTAAAAATTTATTTTTATTTTAAGTGTATGAGTATTATGCCTGCATGTATGTAAGTGCACCCATGTCATGCAGTGCATACAGAGGACAAAAGAGGGCACAAGATGGGGCTGGAGAGATAGCCTAGTGGTTAAGAGCACCGACTGCTCTTGCAGAGGACCCGGGTTCGATCCCCAGCACCCACATGGCAGTTAAGAACCATCTGTAACTCCAATTCCAGGAGAACTCCAGTTCCAGGGGAATCCGAGACCCTCTTCTGACCTCCACAGCATTGCACGACACAGGTGCACAAACCTACATGCAGACAGTACATTCATACACATAAAAAATAAATTAAAAAGTAAAAAAAGAGTGCACAGGATCCTCTAGAACCAGAGTTGTGGACCCTTGTTAGCTGCCATGTGGGTCCTGGGATTCAAACTTGGTTTTTCTGCAAAAATAGCCAGTATTAGTACCTGCTGAGCCATCTCTCCAACCCCCCTTTTTACACTCTTAAAAAAAAATGTTTGGTCCAGACATTTTTTTGTTTTTTTGTTTTTTTTTATTTTTTTTTATTAATTTTATTTATTTCTGTATGTGTATGAATGTACTGTCTGCATGCAAGTCTGTGCACCCGTGTCGTGCAACGCGGCGGAGGTCAGAAGAGGGTCTCAGATTCCCCTGGAACTAGAGTTCTCCTGGAACTGGAGCTTCAGATGGTTCTCAGCCCCCATGTGGGTGCTGGGGATCGAACCCGGGTCCTCTGCAAGAGCGGTTGGCGCTCTTAACCGCTAGGCCATCTCTCCAGCCCCTGGTCCAGACGTTTTTTAATAAAGATTACAGATGAATACATTTTCATTTTCAACTGCAGCATTTTACCTAGCTTTTGAACTATATATCTATGTATGCTTCAGAACCTAACTACTATTTTAAAACCAAATATTTTGGGACTGAATTTCAAAACGCACACTGTAATAACTCAGCAATACAAGTCGTTCCTACATCAGCTACTTCATCCTAGAACCTTCCTTGTAGGGGAGGGGGGTCCACGTTGATTTTTGTTTTTATTATTCACTTTTATGTGTATGAGTATTCTAACGTGCACAACATGCATGCAATGCCTGTGGAGGCCAGAAGAGGGTGTCAGACTCCCTGAACTGGAGTTATGAATGGTTGTTAGCTACCACATGAGTACTGGAAACTGAACCCAAGACCCAGTCAGTGCCCTTAACTGCTGAACAATCTCTCCAAACCCTTTTTGGTTTTTTTTGAGAGAGGGTATGTAGCCCTGGCTTGCCTGTAACTTGCCATATAAAACAAGCTGGCTGGCCTCAAACTCACAACCATCCACTTGCTTCTGCCTTTCAGAGTGCTGAAATTAAAAGCATGTGATGCACCACCATGTCCAGCTGCACCTTATGTTTTATTTTGATTGTTTTCAGCTTTTTGTTTCTTTTATTAGAAAATTTATAGCAAAGTAAAAGCAGTTACTAATAGCAATAGTGGTAATATCTCATTCAGCATTTCTAACAAACGAATATCCAGTCATGTCCAATTCCCACTGGACTATTGATCAATGGAAACCCAAAGGAAGCCCAACTCTCACCAACACTGCCCCAAAGGAATAAGGCTTCTGAGCTCTTAATAGAGAAATGATTCCTGCTACTTCAATCTTCAGAAAGTTGAATACACACATTCACCATGCTAAAAGAAGGCAAAACTATGTTCCTTTTCTTTTCAAACATACATTTATTTATTTGTTTATTTATTTATTTTTTTTTTTGGGTGGTCTTTTTGAGACAGGGTCTCCCTATAGCCCCAACTGGTCTCATTATGTAAACCAGGCTGGCCTTGAACTCACTGAGAGCTGCCTCCCAAGTGTTTCAAACCTACATTTTTAATAACATTTATTTAATAATTTTGTTTTCTTTAAAAACAATCCAAATTTTATTGTTTTTCTCCTTCAATCAATGGTTCAAAGAGCAATTTTGCTTCCTAGGATATTTAGCAATGTGTAGAAGCAGTTTTGGCTATCACAACTGAAGTTGGGACTCCTAGTAGCATCATGTGGGTAAGGGCCACATAGGCTGCTAAACATCCAAATGGGCAAAATGAAAAAAAAAAAAAATTACCCATCTAAAATGTCAATGGCACTAACTGTACCAATACTGAAGTCTTGCCTTATACACATCCCACCACCTTAATTTCCAAAATGAAATAGTCATGACTTGCTTAACAATAGTATATGTTCTGAAAAAAGCATTAAGGCCATTTTAATGATGGTGCTTACACAAACTAAGATGGGTACAGTATCAAAGGCAATATAATTTCATGGGACGACAGCATGTTATTCATCATTGACCCAAAACATCAATCAATCAGCAACCCTTAAAAGAAACTATTTTCTCCTGTTTTACTTTATTTAATCACTTCTAATCTTTTAAATTGAGTTGGTAGAAAATAAAGCAATGAACATGCTTTCTAAAGTTTATCATCATAGAACAGTAAAAGAAAAGAGTTCTGTAAAGTTATACTTATATATCCATTTGATAGATTAAATGTCTAACAAAAACATTTTTTTCTAATGAATACCAATTTTTAAACTTTTTCTTACAGCTTAAAATTTATCTTGGAAGAGGTCAGAGTATGCCACCTCAAAATGTTACTCTGGCATAAGGATTATATTGAGCTGACCACAAGTGTGACAAAGCAAACTGAATAAAATCTCTCTATTATCCTTCTGTTTACCAGGAACACCAATATGACTCAACCGCAGAAATCAACTACAACAACTCAACCCAAAAACAGCACCAGATGCATCCATATAGCAAAACCTGCTAAAGCAAACTTTATTGTCTAATAGTTTATGCCTATAATTACCTGTGCACAACTTGCCACACCTGGAAGCAAAAAGATCTTCCCTTATCCATGTCATTATCTTATTGCTAGAAATTTTCTAATAAAACTTTTTAAAAAGACTTGTTGGAATTAGTCTCCCACATATGTGTAATGAACCTTTTAATAAATTTGTTCTTCTCTCATTAATCTGTCCTTTATCAGCCGAACGCTAATGAACCTAAGACAAGTAAAGAAAGCTATACTTGGGGTTTTTTTATTTTATAGGTGTGTGTGTGTGTGTGTGTGTGTGTATGTGTGTGTGTGTGTTTGTAAGAGCATGTGGACATCAGAGGACAACTTTCAGGAGTCAATTATCTCCTTTCCCCTAGTGAAAACAGGGTAACCAGATCCCCACAGTGCCATCTTCTAGCCCATTCTTCCCTCTCTACCCATGGAATCACGCATGTTTGTTTGTTTTTAAAAGACAGTTTGGGGGCTGGAGAGATGGCCTAGCGGTTAAGAGCGCTAACTGCTCTTGCAGAGGACCCAGGTTCGATCCCCAGCACCCACATGGCGGCTGAGAACCGTCTTTAACTGCAGTTTCAGGGGAATCCGACACCCTCTTCTGACCTCTGCGGCACTGCATGACACAGGTGCACTACATGCAGACAGTACATTCATACACATAAAAGAATAAATAAAAATTTTTAAAAACTTTAAAAAAATAAAAGACAGTTTTTTTAATGTGAGTTCTAGGGATGGAATTTAAGTTGTCAGACTTTTTATCAAGTGAACCATCTCCCTGGCCCTCACTTGTTTGTGCGTGCATGTGTGCGTGCGTGCATGTGTACACGAGTGCGTCACATACACACATACACACACACACACACACACACACCTGGAGGGTAAGGGGGGAGTGCAGGAAGAGCTGTTCTTGGTATTAACCTAAATAAGTTTATCTACACATACTATAATTAAGAGTGTGAAAATAAAACAGCAATAATTATTAAAATGTAGTCAGACATGCCTCATGTGGTGGTAGACACCTTTAGTCACAGCTGTGGGAGGCAGAGGCAAGCAGATTTCTGTGTGATCAAGACCAGCGTAGTGCACATAGCCAGTTCCAGGGCAGCTTGGGTCTACAGGGAGACTCTGTCTCAAAAAAAAAAAAAAAACGAAAAAAACGGAACAAAACACAACCAAAAAATGTACTCAGAAACATTTGTCTTTTTCTGTAGCAAATAATCTTCAAAAAGTAAAATCCACAAACTTACCCTTTGCTTTTAGAGACTAAACCAAGTGACTGACTCAGTCGATGAATAAAGGCTCTTTCAGTACTGGTCAAAGAAGAAGGAAATTCCATTTCTACGTAAGAAAAGAAGTATCATTTACAGACAATTTTCTTTCAAGTAATACATATGTTAAGTATGAATATGAAAATAAATGTAAATGTATAATCAATTTAATTATATTTTATATTAAAAGTAAATATTAAATCTTGGGTTGGTGTAATGACTATAGACATATTTATTTTAACTTATTCCTTACCTGCTTAACAGGGCTTTTATTTCCTTCAAAGATGAGGTACCCTAAAGCATTATGGATTCTGAACATGAAATTCCAATGTCTCTGTTATCAAAACTGTACACAACTCATATTTAACTATTTCAGAATGGATTTGTTACTATCCTCTGCCAAGGCTTTATTTCTGTTGAATGTCTACCAAAGCAAGGGGTCTTGCATCTCAGCTAGCAAATCAGAATGAGTATTGAATACTCACCGCAGTATTGCATGAGGCCCATACCAAATAGATCTCATAACCTTAGGAGGTATGAAACATTCCAAAATAAGTTAGTCTGGTCCGCCTGATGCGTCTAGGATTTCGATAAATCACTATACTCTGCGAGTGCCTTAATGTATCTGTTCCGTTTCCTTCCGCTCTCAGAAAACTACTGTAGCTTAAATTAAGGCTACTCCTGCTTTTTAAAACAAATATAAGAGCAGGGGCTTACCAACACCTAAAAACCGTAGGCTTAGGGCCCCAGGCTGCAGAACGACCTGGGAGAAGTGACTCTCCCGGGGCAACCTAGCCTTTCCACCAGACCCGGGGCTCCCTGACCCCGCCGACCCTCAGGGCACCTCACGTCAGGTCCAACAGCCGCGCGGCAGGCGTGGGCTCCCCTCCCCGGCCCAGCTGGGGGCGGGCGTCAGCGGGCGGGTCCGCCCCGAACCTCACCTCTCTGGTCTCCGTATCGGAAGCGCTCCAGGGCGATGTTGACTGCGATCTTCACCTCCTCATCGATACGTATGTCTTTGAGCCCCTTGGCGCGGCCACCACCCCCAGGACCGCACGGAGCGGGGCCACCGCCGCCAGGAGCCGGCGGGCGCGGCGAGACGCTGCTCGGCCTGGACATGGCCCTGAGGAGAAGCTCTCCCCGCGCGGGAGCGGCCAGGCCTGCTGCGAGGACCAGGGACAAGGACTGGGAGCTTGCGGGGCCGCGGCCGGCCAGTGACAGGGACTCCGAGTCTCGGGAGCCGCAGCCCACCTACAGCTCTGCAGGTAGCGCTGCCGAGTTAGTCGCCGGAAACGCCACTCAGCAGCTGAGGAAGCGCCGGCGCCTCTATAGCCAAGGGAGCCGGGGGCGCGCGCGTGATGACGTCACCAAGGCGTCGGCACGCGTGCCCGGGTCTAGCTGCTGTTCATGTCGGGACTGTAGTTCAAGCCTCAGCTACAGCGTTCTAAGACCTGGAGTCCGGTCCGGGTGTCCACCTAGGCTGCGGTTCCCTGGCAGCATCCTACAATTGGAGAACACCTCATTTAGTCACCCATTCATTTGTTTGTTCTGTATTCCATTTTTCGGACCGGCTACTGCCCAGCACTATGCTCACAAACTGAACATGCATTGGAAATAGACCTGAAGATAAAAGTCTAAGGAGGGCAGGTTGGCTGACTGAGTAGGCCAATTTTAATTTCGCGTAACGAGAAAGCTGTTTTATCTTTCATTATATTTCACTGTACATACTATAGTATATATCTTTCATTTGGAGAAACAGTAAAAACTTAGTTGATATTAAATTCAGCTTTAGCTGTATTAGTAACCCTAAGTTGGAGTGACATGAAAAAAAGAAAGTTCATGAGTGATAGTTGGAATTGCTCAGTTGAGAGACCCAACCATCATAGTGGGAGAAGGGATACCAATCAGATCTGCTTTTGCAGGGAGATTAAATATAAAGGTGGACCTTTTTGGGGGGGGGTGCAGAGAGATTATGAGAATTTCCATTGATTCATACAGAATCCTACTAACATGAATCTAATTCCTGATGCAGAGTTTGAAAATACCGGGGAAGGACCACCAAAACTCAAATAAAATGTTAATCAGCCAAATTTATGGAAACAGCAGCTGCTGGGCATGAAGTTTCCTTCCGAATTGATTGAAAGCTTCAGCATCTTGTGAGTCAGAGAGAGTCCTTTTTAAAGGAGAAAACCTCAGTAAGAAAATCCATAGCTGCCTTGAACTTCTGGCACACTTAGAAAATGGCAAGGTGCCTTTAAGTAGGATGAGCAAGTTACAGAAGCCAAAGCCAGGCTTTAATCATGTCTATGTTTCAAAGTTGGCAGGGCTTAAGGAAAGGGGAGGGGGTCTGGCTGCCTGGGTTTTCTGTGCAAGATTGAGCTAAGAGTGAAGGTTTCTCTGTTCACAATGAAGGTTTTTTTGATCATTACGTTTCAGTGACCCCAATTGCTTCTACTCAGCCCTTCCCATTGTTAGCATCCAGAGGGCAACCATGTGATCTTTTTTTCAAAATAAGAGCCAGATATTAACACATCCCCACTACACAGCCTTCTAGTTACTCTCTACAGTTACTAGAACTAGCTCTAAATTCTTTACAGTGACCTTCAAGACCCCCTGTGATAAGACCTCTGGTAACACTTTCCCCATCACGTTTGTCAGATCACCTAAGTGTGTTCTGATCTGTTGTTGTTTTGTTTTGTTTTGTTTTGTTTTGCTTTGTTTGGATGGTTGGTTGTTTATGTTCATTGAATACACCAAGCTCCTTAACATTTAAAGAACTCTGCACTTGAATGGTTTTGTCTTGCACAAGACCGTGTTCCCCTCATAACAACATAAGGATGCCTCTTTATCATAATTTAAAGCAGGATTCTAGGGGCTGGAGAGATGGCTCAACAGTTAAGAGCACTGGATGTTCTTGCAGAGGACCTGGCTTCAGCTCTCAGCACCCACATGGTGGCTAACAACGATCTGTAACTCCAGCTCCAGAGGAGCCAGTACCCTCTTCTGGCCTCCAAGGACATTGCATGCATGTAGTGCACCTACATATATATAGGCACAACACCCATACACTAAAAATAAGTTCCAGGCCAGCTGGGGCTATAGAGAGGGAGACCCCATCTCAAAAAAAAAAGACAAAATGAAGAAGCAGAAGAGGAAGATGAGAAGCAGGAGGAGGAGGAAGAAGAAGAGGAGGAAGAGGACAGCATTCTATCTCTTACTCAGAACACACTTTCTAATCTTGTGTTACCATTTTCCACAATTCAAAACTATTTTATTTGCTCTTTCCCAAAGGTTATAAGCTCCTAAAAACAAAAGCTTTATCTTGTGTATTAATGACTTCTACAATATGGGTATACTCCAGACAGATGACTTTAACTTAACTTTGCACCAAGATGTTAACCTTAGCTTGTTTATAATGTAGACAAGCTCAGTGAGCCTTGGGGCTATTCTTAGGACCTAGGCATATAGTCTTAATCCCTCATGGCCCATTCTTGCTCTTGACTTAAAAAGATGCACAAATGTATGGGTTTTACATATTCACTTGAAACAATGAAGATCATCCCATTTGTGTTACTACCACTGGGGTTAAATGATAGCAATTGTGGTTATGTGTATGCTATTTCAGGTGAGTAGGAATCACAAAGGGCAAATTTCCTAGTAAGACAAAGCCTTTTTTCCTTCCCCATTTCATGCTGGATAGACTGTTTCAGCAAAAGAATGATCCCTGGAGCACAGTTCTGAGAGAATTCTGCAGGAACAGGTTCTCAACAGTTTGAGTCAGTCTTGAATGTTAGTCAGACTCTCTTTATTCAAGCATTGCTGTGACATGGCTTTGTGTAGTAACTGCTTCAATTTATCACTACTCCATCAGCACACCCCGTTATTTTACAATCTAAAATTAGTGAGGGCCTTTCTGCCCTCAGAAAACATTCATCATATTCTTTCAGCTCCATATTATTTGATTGACTACTAGAAAAAGCTCTAACCAAGTAGAGATAATCTAATTGTCTCCATCTAAAACAAGTAACCTTAAGTGAATTTCCAGAAGATGTAATGCAAAATTTAAAAAAATCAGAAAATATGCCATAGAGAACAATTGTCTCCTTCACCAACACAGAAAAGATCAAAATAACCCTTGTACATCTATAAAGGATTTGAGCAGGAAACTCCTTCAAAGCTATTCCCAGTTCAGGGTCTCTCAAGTAAGTTTGCATTTTCACAAGCTGGAGTCTTCAATGGGTGGATGTGGTGGTTTGAATGAGTGTCCCCCATAGGCTTTAAGTATTCCGACACTTTGTCTCCAGTTGGTGGCACTGTTTTTGGAGGTCTTAGAAGGTGTGGCCGTGCTAGAGGAAGTATGTCACTGGGGGCAGGGTTAGTGAGTTTAACAAGCCTTGTGGTCTCCAGTCGCTCTCTCTGCTTCCTGTGCTTATTGCGAGACGTGACCCTCAGCTTGCTGCTCCAGCTCCAGCTGCCATGCCTCCCACCACAATGGACTATAATTCCCTGGAACCGTCAATTGTAAGCTCAAATAAACTCTTCCTTTTTTTAAATTTTTTTATTTGATTTATTTTTGTATATGTATAAATGTACTGTCTGCATGCAAATTTGTGCACCTATGTCGTGCAATGCCACAGAGGTCAGAAGAGGGTGTCGGATTCCCCTGGAACTGGAGTTCTCCTGGAATTGGAGTTTCAGACGGTTCTCGGCCACCATGTGGGTGCTGGGGATCGAACCCGGATCCTCTGTAAGAGCGGTCGGCGCTCGTAACTGCTAGGCCATCTCTCCAGCCCCCAAATTCTTCCTTTTATAAGTTCCTTTGGTCATAGTGTTTTATCACAGCAACAGAAAAGTGATTAATACAGTTATTTGGTACCAAGAGTGGGGTGTTGGCTGTGACGAACCTGACCATGTGGATGTTTGGAGAAATGTGGAAGACTTTGGAACTTTGGGCTAGAAAAGCTGTTGACTACTGTAAGCAGAGCTTAAGGGGCCATTCTAGTAGAAGCCTGGAAGAAAGCATTGCTGCAAAAAATGTAGTTCCAGAGGAAAATAAAGACTTAGGCAGCAACTGGGATATTTTGA
>VZQC01015188.1:74331-116588 GCA_009823505.1 Rhizomys pruinosus
TAAGGGACTATGGATGCCAACCCAGAATACTTTACCCAGCAAAAATGTCGACTATACTTGAAGGAGAGAGAAAAATCTTCCATGACATAAACAAGATGATGGAATACATGTCTGGAAAACCAACTCTTCATAAAATACTTGAAGCAATTCAAAGGGCAGAAGAGAGGAGCAACAATCCTCAAACACCTAGGAAAAGAAACTAATAAAACATAACCATAGGAGCAAAATCAGAGGCTAGAAGCCCAAATGGGTAATAAAATGAAAGGAAGCAACATCCATCTTTCAATTATAACCTTAAATATTAATGGGCTAAACTCCCCAATCAAAAGGCATAGACTGGGAGAATGGATTAGGAAACAAAACCCATCTATATGCTGTCTACAAGAAACCCATCTCAATTTCAAGGATAGGCACCAACTTAAGGTGAAGGGATGGAAGAGAGTATTCCAAGCAAATGGTACCAAAAGGAAAGCAGGTGTGGCTATTCTAATATCAGACAAAATAGACTTCAAAGCAAAAGAAATCAAAAGAGACAAAGAGGGCCATTACATCTTTATTACAGGAACAATTAATGATGAAAATGATAGTTTTAAATACGTATAGCTTGATATGCATTAGTACATCTCTAATAAAAGTAAGAACAGAGCATTATTCTTATTTTACTCTTTGTGTTCCATGAACTCATTCCAAGGGTACAGACAATAAATTGAGAAATATACATAAGAGAATTAAAAGTGTCACTATATTTTACATTTTTACCCTGAATTAATCTTATTCAAAAATAGTTGTTGATAAAACAACATCTTATGTTTATATGTTATCATTTTCAAAATACTTCACACTGTGAATCAGCTTAAATTTTTTTGGATTTGTTTTATGTGTATTAATTTTTTGCCCGTGTGGATGTAAGTGCACACATGTCATGCAAATTTTCCTGGAGGCAAAAAATGGCATTAAATACCATGGAATTAGAATAAAGTATGAATGTTAACAACCATACATTTGCTGGTATTTAAAGCTGAATCCTCCTCAAAAGCAGAAAGTGCTCTTAATTGCAGATTCATCTCTCCTGTGAATCATTTTTAACCCTGTATCATATTTTTTTAATTTGTTAATTCCTTAGTACCTAAAATTTAAAGCCTTATGGTCACAAAATTGTAAATTGATAGGTCATAAAATTTAATCTGGCCACTAAATTTATAACACACAAATTTGGATTGATAACAGTAATAACAGCTAATATTACAGATTGCTATGCTGGGTAATCTTCCTTTATAGTGTGAGAGAATGGTTGTCTTCTGGCAGTGTCAGAATATGTCTGTGAGATTCACTGGAAAAGATTAAATGATCAGAAAGGAATCATCCCAAATGTGTCCAATACTATTCAGTGGATTAAGCCCTTGACTGAGTTTAAAAATAATAATGAGCTGAGCACCAGGCATCATCTTTCTGTGCGTAAGAATGGACTTGAGCTTTTTTCACTCAAGTTAGTTAATGTCACAGATCACAGATTTCAAACACAGAACTTCTTTTGAAGAGTACATTTAAAACATAATATAATTAGCACCTATATGTAAATATATTTACTTTAACTGCTGTTTTACCTATTAACAGTAATATATACAAAACATTACAATATATCCATTTATTTTCTTCTGAGTCCTTGCTAATCTCAAAGTAAAACTTTGCGAAAAGCATCCTTGTCGACATCTAGTGCGTCGCTAGACCCTGGGTACAATCGCGAATAACCGGGACGCAGGGGATGCAGAGCAGAACAGACAAAAGTCTGTGCAACTGCATGTCGTGCTTTATTAATAACTTGCTTTTATAGACAACTAGGACAAAGATTACAGTCTCTAAGGAATGAAGTGATACACAAATTCTTGGGATACAGTCTCTAAGGAACCAAAGTGATACACAAAATCATAAGTTACAATCTCTAAGGAACTTTTGAAACAATGTCAGATATTAATCACCTCTTCTTGGGAACAGAAGAGCCGCTTCCTTGTCTCAGAGAACATGTTGGAGGTAAACACTAGAGAGAACAGTGCAGGAGGTATGCCTCCTGCTATGCTTGGTTTGCCAAGCATTCTGTTTCCCATAGCTACACCTGAAATGACCTCAGATAAAGCCTGCACCTTAAGCCATGTCTGTGTTTACAGAAGTTCCCTGTTTCTTTGATTTTAATGTAAGAAGTTTCATACAGATCAAATTCATATTTTCTTGATTTGGCTTAATACAACAAAGATATAACAATCTAACTAGAATAATTACAATGGCTAAAATTCCAAACATGCCTCCAGCAGTATGAGTTATACTTTGTAACATTCCTTGAAGATACAATTCTGTAATTTTATCAGCGAATATTTGTGCAATAGTAGCAGAATCCTCATTAAACATTCTTTTAGCAAAAGTATCCTCAATCTGTCCTCTAAGTTGCGTAATTTTGGTCTTCCATTCTATAACAGTTTTATTGTATTGTAATTCAGTAACACAGAAAGTAGAGTTCCAGTCACATCCAAGATGTAATTGTTCCTGCAACGACATCTTTTTTCCCAACCATCCTACCATTTGTTTTAATACATCTATTTCAGTTTGTAAGCGTGAATCAATTTCAACTTGATGGGACCACATAGTATAAGAATCTTGATGCCATTGTTCTACAAAATGTTTAGTTTGAATAGTAGTATGTAACACAATACCAGATACAGCAGCAGTTGTACTAACTGCAATAAGACTCAAAATTATAGCAACAACAATTCCTATCATACACTTAATACACTTTAAAAATCTTCTTAAAATTTCCAAAATTGGGGCTGGAGAGATAGCCTAGCGGTTAAGAGTGCTGACTGCTCTTGCAGAAGACCCGGGTTCGATCCCCAGCACCCACATGGTGGCTGAGAACCTTCTGTAACTCCAATTACAGGAGAACTCCAGTTCCAGGGGAATCTGAGGCCCTCTTCTGACCTCCTCGGCATTGCATGACACGGGTGCACAAACCTCCATGCAGACAATACATTCATACACATAAATAAATAAATAAATAAATAAAATAAAAAATTCTAAATTTACAGGATCTAAAGGATCATGAGCCCAAGGTCTACCAAGATTTATAGGCATCCAAATGTGAGATTTTGTTGCAAAATCATTAAAGATTCATTACTATTTAAACTAACAGAGGTATTAATACAGGAAAATAATCTACATTCAATACAGGAAATATTAGATGAAAAACTGAAAGTTCCTATAAGAATTACATAAGGCAAATTTACATAAGCAGTAATATTAGTACTACTAAAATTAGTAAATTTATAGGTGGCAACTGACTGAGAAGTCCCAGAAAAACTTCCATTAAACATTTGTATTGGTTTGATAGCTGCAGCCAGTTTCCACAGATGAGTCTGCTCCTTGGTAGGAGATGTCAAGATAGCCAATCAATTGTCTACAATACTCCCGTCACCCCAAGCCATTAATCGATTAGCAGAGATGGTGTCACTTTGTTTCATGTCCTCTGTTATTCTGGTGGTTTTAAGCAAATCGCAAGTAATAGTATTCCATTCTGAACAAGTTTTAAGAAAGAGCCCATATGATCCCCGATTGACACATCGGTTTTTAATAATTTTTCCAAATTTACTTAAACATTCAGACCATATGAATGGCTTATATTTTAATCCAATATAAGTAAAATCAGGGAAATTAGGCAATGACAATTCCATTTCTTTGATAACTTTATACCATGTCTGATTTACAGACCATGCAGAAAGTAGCTGTAAGCTTGTCCGGCTTCTGGTTATATTTACTCCTGGCAATAAACAGTGTTGGTAAGCCAAGGACAAACAAAATTCAGTAGAACCTAAACAAATAGGAATATTTTCCATAGCATGAGTAAAATTATATTTAGTGCCATCATCAATGTTAAAAGAAGTAAGATTATTCCATGGTGGAGAGAGAATAAACTAGCAAAGTAGTATAAACTAGCAAATCTATATCCCCCAATACATAGGTTCTAACATTGGAGGATTAGGAATATAAGCCCAATAACTTACATTTACTGCTTGGCCAGAAGAAGTAGCAGCAAGTAAAGCACACATGGCTAAAAACAAATTTTCAGCAGTAAAGGGTTTCCCTGTTTGTTGTACAAGAATCTGTCCCTGTACTGCAAGAGATTTCACCTGACCCCATGTGGGCAGTGGAGCAATACGATGTCGACCAGGTCTTTTTCGTAATGTCAAATGAGCCATGGCAGTGAAAGGAATTTCTTCTAAGGAAGGACCATCATATTGCCGTCGAACTGCCATCTTGACTTTTCCTTTTAATCTATCTTCCTGCGAGACAAAATTGTCGGCCATCCTGTAATGACACAAATCCATACCCTCTTCCTTCTACTAACAATGTCCCTGATTCCCATTCTGAATCATTTGCTATTTTACACCATACAGGAATATTAAGGGGTGTTAATTCCTGACTAGTCTGAAAATGCTTTTCAGCTCTTGATAAAATATCCCCTTGAGGTAAATTCATATAATTTATGATAAATAAAGCTTGATGTAACACAGCTCACATATTTCTTTGTAAAGACCATAATGGAGCCATACCAAAATCTTCTAATTTCCTCATTTTTAATTTTTTGTTGTTGTTGTTTTAAGGTACAGTGAGCTCTTTGTACTATAGCTTGTCCTTGTGGATTATATTCTTTCCCAGTGATATGTAAAATATTGTAATTTTCGCAAAATTCTTTAAATCTTTTAGAGGTTTAAGCTGGTCCATTATCTGTTTTATTTGAGTTAGATATCCCATAATAGCAAAGACTTCTAGCAAATGTTGTATAACATGATTACTGGTTTCCCCTGACAAAGCAGATGCCCATAAAAAAGAAGAACATTTATCAGTAGTAACATGTACGTAGGCCAAACGACCAAAATCTGAGATATGAGTAACATCCATTTACCAAATTTCATTAATTTGTTTTCCCCTTGAATTAACTCCACTTGGGTGTATTCTTAAATGTAGTGGTCGACAAATGGGACATTGTAAAATAATTTGTTTAGCTTGTCTAAAAGGTATTTTATATTGTATATGTAAATGATTAGCATTAGTATGTAAATGTGCATGTTTTTCCTCTGCTGTATTAAACATAACTAGTCTATCTACCTGCTCATTTCTATAGCTAAGAAATCCAGGTAATTTTGTATGAGATCTAATGTGCATGATAAATATTCTACCTTGTCTATTTCTTACTTTGACTTGTAATAAAGCAAATAAGGTTTGTAATTCAGGCTTAACTGTTTTAATTATTGCAGTAGGAATATTTTTAACAACACCCACAGTATATGCAGAATCTGCCACAATAATAATATTCTCTTTAAAATCCTGTACCACTTTTATTACCACATATAACTGATTTTGTTGAACCGAGTTAAAATTAGTTATTTCTACCCAGTATCTTTCTTGATTCCAATAAGGGCTCTTCTTTCGGGATCCATCAGTGAATATAGTGGGAGCTTTATTAAGTGGTTGCTCTGCTATTATATCATTAATTACAAATTCCTGACGTTTAAAATAATCCCATATTTTACTCTTTGGAAAATGATATAAAATTGTCCTGTAAAATTTATTAAAGCTATTTGAAAAGTTCAGACATTTGTATTAAATATTCAATTTTATCTTTTGCTAAAGGAAATATTACATTTTCACAATCATTTCCTGTAAGAATCATACACCTTTGTCTACCATTTCGTATTATAATGGTAATAATTTCCTCATATGTTGTCAAAGATTTAGGAAAGGTATGTCTAGTATATATCCATTCTAAAGAAATTTCTTGTTGGGTTAAAATACCTGTAGGATATTGGAAAGTATTAACAATGTATAAACTTATAGGTTCCTCAGGTTGTATTCATACTAAAAAGACATTTTTTATACATTGTTCCCCAAATTATAATTCTTGTAATGCCAACAGTGTTAAACTTTGGGAGCTATTCAAATCGGAATTTCCTTGTAATGTTTGAAACAAATTATGTAATTGATAAGTGGGGATTCCCAATGATGGTCTTATCCAATTTATATCTCCTAATAGGTTTTGGAAATCATTTAAAGTATTTCATTTATCTCTTCTTATGGACATTTTTTGTGGTTTGATTTGAGGTCTTTTAACTATATAACCTAAATAATTGACAATTTCATCCATTTTAATTATTTCTTTAGCAAGAATTAGTCCAAATGGGGCAAAATATTTTGGTAATGATAATAAAATTTGTTCTAAATCTACTTTATTAGGGCTAGCAAAATAAAATAGCCATATAATGAGATATATAAACATGAAGCCATCGTTTTCTTAAAGGGGCTAAAGCTTCGTTTACATAAATTTGACATATGGTAGGATAATTCATCATTCCTTGAGGTAACACCTTACATTGATAATGCTCATGAGGTCCTTGATTATTAATCTGTGGGAGACTAAAGGCAAAACACCTTCTATCCTCAGGATGAATAATAATAGTAAAAAATCAATCTTGTAAATGGGTAACTATGATGGGCCAATTTCTTGGTAACATCAAAAGAGAAGGGATTCCAGGCTGTAATGTCCCCATGGGATACATGGAGGCATTTACTCCTCTAAGATCAGTTAACAGCCTCCATTTCCCATATTTCTTTTTCATTACAAATATAGGAAAATTTCAAGGAGATGTAGAGAACTCTATATATCCTTTTTTGTAGTTGTTCCTTAACCAGTGCGTGAGATGCTGCCAATTTTTCCTTAGTGGCCATTGTTCAATCTATCATGGGTCTTGAGTTTTCCATAAAATTTTTAAGGGCTCCATCTAAAAATAAAATTAAAATTGTAAATGTGCTCCCCATTGGGATAACACATCTCGTCTGTGGTGGTTTGAATGAGTGTCCCCCATAGGCTTTAAGTATGCAGACATTTTGTCTCCAGTTGGTGGCACTGTTCTTGGAGGTCTTGGAAGGTGTGGCTGTGCTAGAGGAAGTATGTCACTGGGGGCAGGCTTAGTGAGTTTAACAAGCCTTGCAATCTCCAGTCACTCTCTCTCTCTGCTTCATGTGCTGATTGCGAGATGTGACGCTCGGCCTGCTGCTCCAGCTCCAGCCACCATGCCTCCCACCACAATGGACTCAAATTCCCTGGAACCGTCAATCATAAGCTCAAATAAATCCTTCCTTTTGTAAGTTCCTTTGATCATGGTGTTTTATCACAGCAACAGAAAAGTGACTAATACATTGCCCAATAATTGTAACAGGGATATCTAAAATATATGGTTTTAATGCCAATACTTGTCCATCTTCTGATTCAATAGTTAGATAATTTGTACTTTGCTCGATAATATTTACTGGTGTGGAACTTACACTTCTTATATTACAAGGAATAGAAGTAACAGGCCAGCATGAATTCCAATCCTTTTTCATAATAATAGTTATATCTGATCCAGTATCAATTAAACCATTCGTAATTTTTTTTAATTACAGCTATTTTTATTTTAGGTTGCATTTGGGTGATATTCATGGTCCAGAAAACATTTTTCTCATTAGTAATTCCAAAACATTCTTGTCTTATATTTTGTGAAGTTCCTATAGGAATATAGGTAATAGTAATATTTGTGCAATTCTGTCTCCCTTCTTAATAGAATCTATTAAGGCTGTCATTGTGATTTTAATTTCTCCCTGAAAATCACTATCAATAAGTCCTAGATGTACTTGTATTCCTTGACTGGTTAAACTGGATTGTCCCACTAAGAGACCAAAAGTTCTGGAGGCAGAGGCCTATAAATTCCTGTGGGAATTCTTTTAAGGACCTCTCCCTCAATTAATTATTCATCTCTTATGGCCGGTATGTCCACTGCGGCACTAGCTGCTGTTGCTGGTTGTAAGGAGAAAATGGTTGGGAGGCCTCGTCCGTTGTTCCTGGGCCACGAGGCTGGCCCGCAAAAAAGTTTCCCGGTTGATTAACAAAATTAACCTTTTGAACAGGAAAATCAGCATTATCAGTTTTTGACCTGCATGCTCTAGCCCAATATTTTCCTTTTTGACATTTAGGGCAGATTCTGGTACCATGGTTATCATCCCATTTTGCTTACATTGCCTCTTTAAATGTCCAGTTTGGCCACATCCAAAACATTTCATGTTTTTATTTTTATTATTGCCTTGAGTATGGAGAGAATGAAAAGTAGTTGCCATAGTTTCAGCAAACATTTGCATCTTGAGACTTTCTGATGTAATATCTTTGCAAACTCTCATGTATTTATTGACATCATTATTTTCTTTAATAGGTAAAATAGCTCTTTTACAAATTTCATTAGCATTTTCAAAGATAAGCGTTTTTAATAACTGATCTCTAGCTTCACTTCCAATCACTGTTCTTTCTATGGTCTGTTTTAATCTAGCTATAAATTCCACATATGGCTCATTGGGCTTCTGTATTATTTTCAGCCATGTCCCATAATGGTCTCCCATAGGTCTCATTCTTTCCCAAGCTTCCATGCCTATTTTGCTGAGCTGTTCATGAATCTCCTCAGGAGCATTAGCTTGTTGCTGAGGATCATCATAAGTCCCAGTTCCAGTAAGCATGGGATAAGTAATGGCTTCCAAGGTCGGATTGTTACTATTGGCATTGTTTCAAGCTTTATCAGCACTAAGCTCGTGGAACCACATTTGCCATTGTAAATATTCTGGCTCTTTTAATAATGAACGGAAAATTAACTTCCAATCTTCTGGAGCCCAGTTATTGTAATGCCGAACCATTCCATTAAGCACTTCTTTAACATAATGTGATTGAGGTCCATATAACGTCACTGCTTTCCTTAATCTAGTAATATCATCTATATTAATACCCTGATAAACAGCAGGTTGAGCAATTCCGTTTTGTGGTGGTGGCCAAATTATGGGGTAAGAAAAAATTGGCATATCATCATCATCAGATTCAGATTGTTCAGACTGATCTGATGAAGAAGAAGATGAATTTTCATAATTATATTTTTTATGCTTTCTATTAGAAAACAACATAAGCAGTGGCACACTCGGTTTTACTTTTGTTTTCACCGAATGTGGTGCAGTTGTTCTTAACTTCTTAATTTCATGTTCTAATTTCTCTATTTTTTTTTCTAGATCACTTCCTACCCTAGTAAGTAAATCTTCTTGATCTGCTATTATTCTATCTTTAGTATTCTCCTCCAGATTGAGATCCTTTACAGATGGAGTCGCCTTTTTAGGAATATTAGTAATGACTTGTTCCTTGGCCATTGCTATAAGAACAACATGGATCAAGGACCAGATTGACCAAAATCTGACTGGTATTTTTTCACTTTGACAAACTGCCTTTTCTACATTTTGTCTAATTTTCTTCCAATTATCTACATCCAAAGTCCCTTCCTCAGGAAACCATGGACTATACTCAGTAATAACATGAAGACACATTTCTAAATCTGAAAAAGAAACTTGAATACCATGAGTTTTTAGCAAATGCTTAAGCATAGAAAGATAAGTAGAAGACTTACCTTGTCCCATAACCCTGTTATTTTACAAAAGTTTCTTACCTGTACCAATCGTCCTGACAACTCTCTTTCAGGGTCCCTGTTCTGGCGCCAATTGTCAACGTCTAGTGCATCACTGGACCCTGGGTATGATTGCGAACTAACCAGGACACAGGGGATGCAGAGCAGAATAGGCAAAAGTCTGTGCAACTGCATGTCGTGCTTTATTAATAACTTGCTTTTATAGACAACTAGGACAAAGATTACAGTCTCTAAGGAATGAAGTGATACACAAATTCTTGGGATACAGTCTCTAAGGAACCAAAGTGATACACAAAATCATAAGTTACAATATCTAAGGAATTTTTGAAACAATCTCAGATATTAATCACCTCTTCTTGGGAACAGAACACGCCTAAGAGCCACTTCCTTATCTCAGAGAACATGTTGCAGGTAAACACTAGAGAGAACAGTGTAGGAGGTATGCCTCCTGCTATGCTTGGTTTGCCAAGCATTCTGTTTCCCATAGCTACACCCGAAATGACCTCAGATAGAGCCTGCACCGTAATCCATGTCTGTGTTTCCACACATCCTCTATATATTATTCTGTAATAGTTTACTCATATATCACACTTGTAATATTGTGCTATTCATAGCCAGTTGTCACAGTAAATACCTTATTCCATCCACTATTTTTAAAATGTGAAGTTGACACACCTCCTTCATAAGCTGAATTCTGTTTCTCTCTGATGAACATAGGATGAGGATTAGATGTACCATAACCAACAAAGTTTTGCAGAAGTGATTACAGTCTCCTCATTGATTGCTGATGAGCCTTACACTGATATGAAAAAAATGGATATACATGATGCTTAAATTTACAAAAAATGATCATGTAGAGGTTAAGATTCTAAAATCTCCAACATAGACAGAAAATATATTAGTGAAGATGCGTTAATAATTTCACTAATTATGTACATTGTATGATTAACCTTTTGAGATATCAGAAACAGGAAACACCAACATCAGATTTTTGTTGAAATTTGCATCAATAGAATCTTAAACCAATATGCTGTGGTATCTTATTACAGAGCATTACAGAACTATGAGAAATTCATAAGTCCTCTACAAAATCCTTCATTAATATGGAGCATGTCACACTACATTTTATTACTTTCCTAAAGATGACAACACAAATTTAAAGTGCATATATACCTCTTTTTCATCAGATATATATGATAATACAGAGACTATATAACATATGTAATATTTATTTTACACATTTTGTGGCCAAATGCATCATGAAAGCAACTTAGGAAGGAAGGGGTAATACATTTGGTTCACAGATTGGTTGCATAGATCTCCAGAGAGTGGGAGGAATGATGACAAGAGGAACTCTAGTTCTTGTCCAGGTTGAAGCTGGACACACACTTAGTAATCTCCGCTTTTTTGGTAGTCATCTCTCATTGTCAACTTTAATGGGTTTGGAGTTACTGAATAGGGTAATGTATGAGTATCTGTTAGGAACTTTGAATAGAGCTTTAACTGAGGAAGGAAGACCCACCCTGAATGACGGAAGCATCTTCATGTTGGCTGATGTCCTAGAATTAATAATTAAGAAGTAGCAACTAAGTGTAGCACTAACATTTATCTCTCTTGTTCCTGCCACAGGTCTCAAATGAGAATTTATCATTTTTCTATATATATATATATATATTCATATAGATCCACTTGGGGAGAATGGGAAGAACCAGAAAAAAATGAAGATTAAGATATGCATTCATTTACGACATAGCAATTGCACATCTGAGCCTTTATAGCCCATAAGAAAACAAGATATTACACCCACAAAGAGGCATGTGCATAAGAATTCTTGCAACCTGGAGACAATCAAAATGTCTTAAGTAGATGCACCTTGGTATAGCTATATTACATACTGTAGTTTATATGATCCATTTCACAATATTATGGAAGTCACAATATTATAGAAATATGAAGCAGAACAGGAAACATCAGAGAATAGGAATGATAGACTGGAGAATATTATATGTGCATTAATGTTATAACATGAATATGTTGCTTATAGTGAAGGAATAGTTCTTCATTGTTATTGATACATTTTACACAAATTTATACATAGTATAAAAAGTTAGAAAAGTATAATATACAATGTAGTAAATTGATTACCTGATTTTAGTTGTGAGCTATATTTATT
Source organism: Rhizomys pruinosus (assembly GCA_009823505.1). NCBI lineage: Eukaryota > Metazoa > Chordata > Mammalia > Rodentia > Spalacidae > Rhizomys > Rhizomys pruinosus. The sequence continues at coordinate 86,032 of VZQC01015188.1, forward strand.
AAAATTAAATATGTAGCTTTTAGAAGAATCCTAGATAAATGTTTATAAAAACATCTATTACAATACATATTTCAAAATATAAAGTTTTTTTAATAAAAGGAAGAGTTTATTTGAGCATATGATTGACAGTTCCAGGGAATTAGAGTCCATTGTGACAAGGAGGCATGGTGGCAGAAGCTGGAGCATAAAGCCGAGGCTCACATCTTCACATGGCCATAAAAAACAGAGAGAGCGACTGGAGGCTGTCAAGGCTTTTTGAAGTCTCTAAGCCTGCCCACAGTGAAATAATTCCTCCCTTATGGCCACACCTTCTAAGTTCTCCCAAAATAGCCTCAACAACTTTAGACAAAATGTCTGAATATTTGAAGGCTATGGGGGCATTCTCATTTAAACCACCACATGCCAATATATGGCCCCCATAGGCTCATGACCATATAAAATGCAAAATGCATTTAGCCCAACCTTAAAAGTCCCCATAGTCTTTACTAGTCTCAATTTTACTAAAAAATCTGCACTTCAAAGTCTCTTCTGAGACCCAGGACAATCTCTTAACTGTAAACTCCTATAAAATCAAAAGATAAATCCCATACTGTCAACATACAGTAGAACTGAATACACATTCCCATTCTAAAAGAGAGGAATAGAGGCATTGTGAGGAAATATAACACCAAAACTAGACCAAAAACCAGCAGGACAAACACCAAGTCCAGTAGCTCCCCATGAGACTTCTGGGACTTTACTTTCAAAGGGCTTAAATGGCTCAGCTCTTCTAGATTTGTGTGCAACATGTATCTCTTTCTTAGGCTAGTACCAGACCCTGTATGCAGCTCTCCTTGGCAAATATCTCACAAAGTAAATAAATACAAAAAATAAATAACTTAGTTCAAATACCACTACTGTCGGGTGTCGTGTCTTTGAGTCATGCGTGACCACCTTCCACACGCTGTCCTTCCCTTCTTGGCTCAGCTCCATGACTTGCCTCCTGCCTGCAGGTTGGCAGTCTCTGGGCTCTGCTCCCACAAGAACAGGGGAGGGAATACCGCCGGTGATCAACCGTGGAAGGAACTCAAACACATGCGTGGAGAACTGGGGAGGATAGGAACTCCATTTGTTTACTGTCAGTGAGATCTATATATTCAAGACTACTGTGCTTTGGGCAAGGAAGTGAGGAGCAGGGGGAAGGGAGGGGTGAGGCACATTAGTTCTAATCAGGGGGCTGCAGAACTCCAGTTTGTGCAACAGGTAACTAAAGGTGTGAGATTCTGCTCAATTCCTCAAGGAAACGGGCCTGGAACTTTGCAGAGATAGGACGAAGCAAGAATCATTGTAATATCCCAAATCTTCCGGCTACAGATAACTCTGGAAGCCCACAGAGATATCAGATAACTGGAGATCCTCCCGGGACAGGTCTTACAATTTCTCACTTCAAGCCACACACGAAGTTCCATTCCCACGCACTACCACATTCCCTACAACTACTAATATATTATTTTATTCTTTATGACTATTTTTTTTCTTTAGCTTCTTCCTAAGCTGTAAATAAACCACAATCACAGAAATTGCATATTATAATTTTCCACAGAAAGCATAAAGAAAACAGATATTTACCCAATTTAGAAACTTTTCAGGTGCAGGGTGTTCGTTAAATGAGGTCCTGTCAAAGTGTTCTATGTGGCTCTCTTAGCCAGTGTCCAGTAATGCCCCAGGCTTCTTTGCAGTTGAAGAAAATTTAATATCAGAAGAAAACATTTAGTGAGGAATCTACATTATAAGTAGAAAAGAACAAAGTTGATCATTAGAAAAAAGACACATATATTTTATGGTCAAAAAGGTGTACCCTTATTTCAACCCAGAATCACACTTTTGACCATAAAATATGTGTATCTTCTTTCTTCTGATCAACTTTGTTCTCGATATCAGAAGCAATATGATTGTACCATAATATTAGCTGAACTTCATATTTAAAGGTGTGACTCTGGTTAAGCGCAGTAAACCCCAGGTGATGAACTTGCACTGAAGGATGTCTGGGGACATTAATATGGCTTGATAACACAACATAAATGACAGAATGCATGAAATCTAGTGGAGCTGGACAATGGAGGGTGCCAGTAGGGATGGGGATTGAAAAATGATTAAGATGCTGTGTATGTAATACACAAAAATTTAATAATAATATACAAACAAACCTGAATTTCCAAGTGTAAAAGAATGAACTTAGCTCAATATCTACCATCACAAACAAAAGTCAACTCCAAGAGGTCCACAAGCCTCAGTGCAAATGATAAAAATCTAAAACTGTTTGATGATATCATGGGCAATATCCTAGAATATATAATGGCAGGAAAGGACTTTCTAAATCTGACTTCATTCACTCAGTCTTTAAGGCCAACTATTAACACATGGGGACTCAATGAACAAAGGAAACAACAGAGTGAAAAGAAATTCCACAGACTGGGAGAGAATTTTGCCAGCTATACATCAGACAGAGAAGCAATATCCAAAATATACAAAGAACACAAAAAGCAAAGAATCAAGAAAAAATATAGCCTAATTTAAGAAATGGGCCACAAATATAAACAGAGAGGTATCAAAGTTAGAAATTAAAATGGATAGAAAATTCCTTAAGAACTAGTCTTGGGGCTGGAAAGATGGCTCCATGGTTAAGAGTGCTGACTGCTCTTGCAGAGGACCAAGGTTCGGTTCCCAGAACCCACATGGTAGCTAAGAACCAGTTTTAGTGCTGGATGTGGTGGTGCATGCCTTTAATCCTAGCACATGGGTATTTGAGGCATGAAGATCACTGAGTCCAAGGCCAGCCTGGTCTACAGAGTGAGTTCCATGCCACTTGGGGCTATAGGGATACCCTGTCTCAAAAGAAAAAAAAAAAAAAAAAAGGCTCAATCCTTACAAATTAGGGAAATTCAATTAAAACTACTTTACTTAAAGATTTCAACTGGGGCTGGAAAGATGGCTCCATGGCTAAGAGCATTGACTGCTCTTGCAGAGGACCCAGGTTCAATTCCCAGCACCCACATGGCAGATAAAAACCGTCTTAGGCCGGGCATGGTGGTGCAACACCTTTAATCCCAGCACTTGGGAGGCAGAGGTAGGCAAATCTCTGTAAGTTCAGGCCAGCCTGATCTACATAGTGAGCTTCAGGCCAGCTAGGACTAAAGGGAGACCCTGTCTCAAAGAAAAAAAAAAGATTTCAACTTACTAGCTAAAAAAATCTTACTAGTCAGACTAGCTAAAATCTAGGTAACAAATGACAACGAATGTTGAAGATTTGGGGAAAGGGGAAACCTCATTCATTGCTGAAAAGTTTCCAAATTGGTGCAACTACTGTGAAAATAATTGTCTAGAAATGTTCAAGAAAAAAAAAACTGCCATATGATCTGACTATATAACTCCTTGGAATTTACTCAAAGCACTCAATATCTTACTATTGAGATTTGCTCAAGCCATGGTTTTTAATGCTTGTATCACAATAGCTAGGCAATAGAAACAATAAAATGTCCCCCCAATCAATGAATAGAAAATGAAAATATGTTATATTTACACACTGGAGTTTGAGTCAGAAGTAAGAAAATGAAATCATGAGATTTTCAGGTAAACAGATAAGAAGTAGCATTTGTTATAATAACTAAGGTAACTAAAACTATAAAAACAAGTGATGCATATTGTCTTTCACTTGTGTTTCCTAGTTCCAAATCCTAAGATGTGAGTATATATCCTGATATAACCATGGGAGCCAGGAAAATAGATTGCAAACTTGGAGGGAAGAAGATGAAGAAGGCATTTAAGTGAAGCGAATAGAAGAAAGGTGTCATCAAGAGAGAAGTGGGGAAAATGGAGATTACTTAACCGGGGTGAGGTCAGACAAGTCCAGAGACCTTCAAAATTATATATACTATTTGTACAACCATTTATTCCCTCCAGAACTTGCAGGTAAGAGCTTATTGCTAAAAAGAGGACATACTTAGGACATAGAACATAGGTCATAGGTCTTGGAGAAACTGTAACTGAGCTGGAAACCTTTTCCCTGTGTGGGAAAACTTAGTTAAGATTGGTAGCATTCTAAGCCAATGGGACCTCCCTGGCCACACCCATAGGGTGGGATATAGTGACAAAAAGGTTTAAGATTTGCTTTTGAGAATCGAGGCATGACGTATATTTAAGCAGACGTCTTGCAATAAAATCCCTCTCTCTGCATTTGAACCTCAACCTGTGTATAGATGGTGTGGTTTCCTGCATGTGTTTTCCACATGGGTCATCCTGGGATTAAGTGGGCCCTGCCATACATCTTGGCAGCGTACCCACAAATGGTGCCCAATTTATGTGGGACAAGAAGAAACCTTGAGAACTTAGGTATGCATACCCATAAATCTTGTGTTTTTCTTCTCTTTTTCCTCTCTCTCCTGATATCTATCTACTGTGGTGAAGCCATCTTTACTTCTCATTTCAATGGATGGGACAATGATCTGAGAATATGTTTCTTTGTACGTGTGGAGGAGAGCAGGCTGGCTCTGATTTGGTTCAGAGGGAGGACCCAATGCCTTCCAGGCATGAGCCTCCTGGCATGTTCCCTCCTGCAGGCTATAAAAGCCAGTGACCTCAAGGCTGAATTTAATATTAAGGCTTAGCAGCTATGCTTGGCCTTAAAAACCATTTTTAATAATTCTACAGATCTGAAAAACTTTCTGGTTTTAAATTCCACCCCCCAAAGAAAGATTTCATCTCCTGCTGTGAGGAACCAGCTCCTCAGGCTCCTCAAGTTCGGTTCCAACCTTAACTTGTTCATATACAAATTTTCTCCTGGTAGCTCTCCAGGACCTAAGCCCACTTCTTTCTGTTACAAATTAAGGCCTTTCATGGGAACCACCCTACCAAGTTGTATCACTTAATTAATTCAAATCCATTTCTGCATGCTTAACTTAAAGTGTATTTTTTTTTAATTTTTTAAATTTATTTTTATGTGTATGAATGTACTGTCTGCATGTAGGTTTGTGCACCCGTGTTGTACAATGCCTTGGAGGTCAGAAGAGAGCAACGGATTCCCCTGAAACTGGACTAGAGTTAAAGATGGTTCTCAACCATCATGTAGGTGCTGGGGATCGAAACCAGGTCTTCTGCAAGAGCAGTTGGCACTCTTAACCACTAGGCCATCTCTCCAAGCCCTAAAGTGTAATATTTTTACTTAACCCCCCGAGTACCTTAGATATCCTTTGAGTAAATATATGTACAAAATTAAAATTAATTGGTTGATGTAATGTTATCTTGCTCTTTTTTAAATGTGTTTCATCTCAAAGAATTTTTTCTCACAGAATTCTTGATCACACGTGGTTTGAGCTCTGACACCATCAGTCTCCCTGCTGTGCATGCGTACCAGCTTGTGGACTGAGCACATAGTATCTAGATCATGCCTTTAAATTTTGATTTTAGTTAACATTCTTTTGATTTCAGCATTTTGGAAAAAATATGGATGGATTTCGAGGGAAATTTACAGGCCCTGAAGTTCTAACAAAACAAACTTACTCCGATAAATTGTCCTTTTTTTTAAGGATCATTGGTAAAAGTCTCTTTAACAACACGAATTGATAATGTGGTTCAATTTAAATGAGATGTTTTTTAATAAAACTGTTTTATGTTTCTTTAAGCCCATCTTCAAGCTGTGTGTATGTGTGAGTGAATGCGAGTTCCTGCTTTTAGCTCATTATAATCCTACAGGTTTAAATATAATTAGCTGACTATAAACAAAAATAGATTCAATTCATTAAAAAAAGGTTTCTTTTGTTTTCTGCGGTTCTCACCCTCAGCCTTTAACAACTGCACTATCCCCACAGCCCTAGGTTTTAATACAAGAGACTTTCTTAACTCCCCCCCATAGAATAAGGAGAAATATGATGATGATGAGGTTGTTCTCCAGCTGTAAATTGGAGCCAGCTGTTATAGAGGTATTCTCTTGTAAAATCAGTAAAACTGCCTTTTTTAATTGACTAATGGACATAGAAACTGTGAAAAGGATTATTCTCTATTCAGAACCAAATATAATGCTAAAGTCTCCTTAAGCTACGCACTTAAGCAAAATATATTAATACAGGAGCTCTGACATCAACAATGGATTATTCTACCAAGGAGATGTTGGCCAGGGGATCCAAGCCCCCACAAATGGTAAAGGCTCCTTGCCTCCAAACTGGGATATCTGCAGGAAGAGAGGCGATAAGGCCCTGCTGTTGAAGACCTGATATAAACATGGGAAAGATGTATGGAGACCGCACTTGCAAGTATACAGATGGTCTCTGGGATGCCAGAGAGTGTTACCAAAGACCACTAAACCAATAAAGCAAATATAGGTCTCCTTGAGTCAAGCAAGACTCCTCCGTCAGCACCAGCTACACCTCATCTGCCTGGAAATACTGTGCAGCAGTGGCAGCCATATGTCTGTATATCCCAAATCTAATTGGCTATTAGCTCTCTCCTTGGAGGAATAACCCACGGCTGATGCCACAAGCTTACATCCTCTAATGGTTAGGAGATGTTATAAACCACACGAAGACCCTGTCATACTTAACAGAAGAAAATGTAATTCATGGATTAACATACCATCCAAACATCTGTGTCTATACCAAAGTAACCTACCATAACAATTAGTAATGTTTAAATACCTATATATCTAATTGCGAGTGCTTCATTAGTAGGATCGAAAGGCTATATATTATACTGTTTAAATACCTATATATCTAATTGCATGTGCTTCATTAGTAGGATTGAAAGGTTATGCCTGGACAAGCTGGCAGCCCATGAAAGAAAACAGCCAGAATTGACTAGAGACCAAGACAACAGCTCCAGAGAAAGTAGACTGTTTTGCTTCTCATCCACCTGTGCCCCTTTTCTAAGCCTAGGGAACAATCTGCGGAAGAGGGGGCGCGGTAGAATGTAAGGGATGCAATTGGGGTGAATGGTGAAACTACAACAATATAGACCGGACACTCATTTGATCAACTTGATTGAACATACAAGCCCCCCCCCCCTGCTGGATGGTGGGACCCATAAGCTGTGTGGGTTTGGGCACAACTGCTTGCAAATTGGTTTTACATGAAGGATGCTTGTACTCACAAATTATCACTTATTGTTAAAAAATTGAAAACAAAATAAAACAAAACAAAAAACCAGAAAGATGCAGAAAAGTTACAGCAGAATGCATGATCTGGGGATGGGTAGGGGTGGGGTGGGGGGAAGGGAAGGGGATATATGCCTGAACTGAATTGGAAAATGATGTATGAAATACACAAAGCATCAATAAAAAAAAATGTTTCTTTTATACCCCTTACTGTTAACAATTTTTAATTGGGTTTATAGTATGCATATTATTCAATTTAATGATAAACTGTGGATTATTGTTATTAATTGTTATTAATAGTTATAATTGTTATTGAATATAGTTATTAAAAATAATGGATAGAAATTCTGTTTAATGATAAATGGTTCATTGTTGTTGACTATTATTATTGACTATTATTATTCATAATCATTATTAATGATTGTTGAGAGTAATAATGGTTAATATTAATTATGGATAACTAATAATAATTATTAATGGTTATAATTGTTGTGATTATTCTTGTGATTATGGATAATTATTATTCTTCCAACGTCCTTAATAATAAGCCAAGATGGATCAGTCCAAGACTACAAACAACTTTGGCCTGTCTACTTTTGGGAATCCTCAATCTTTAGATTTGTAAATAGCATAGAGACAGATAGGCTTAGCAGAGGGATAGCTTAGAGATAATTAAAGAGAACGGACAGGCTAGGGAAAGAATAGGAGTAAACTTTAGAGATAACTCATTAAAGGCAAATGGTTGGGAATGGGCCTAAGAGGTGTCATAGGTATTTCACCTGTTTTGTGCATTACTAGGACATTTATTCTAATGATGTAAAATAACCTTATAACGAATTATAAAAATTTAATGTTTCTCATTGAACATCAGACAATATGGCTTTCTTCTCTTACAGGTCAACCTAACAAATCTTATGTATGTATGTATGTATGTATGGATGGATGGATGGATGGATGGATGGATGGATGTGCACACACACATATGTATGGACGTGTGTACTTGTGTTCTATATTTTAATGCTAACAGCCATGATACCAGTAAAAACATTGCCTCTGAGTTGGAACGTGGTCCTTCCTTCTCAAGATGCCAATTTATATTAAACAGCCAAATCATAATTCAATTTCAACAAAAGTTATGGGTTATCTACTAAAATTTTTAAAATAATGGATCTACACTGCCAACTACTGGTTACGTGCTTTCAACATCTAAAACAATGATGCAACCAGGTTTTCATTGTATTAAAGTGTTGATAAGTTTTGGGGTATACGGGAATAAAAAAAAGTATAAAAATTTAAAGAAAAATTGAATTCCAATTAATATAATTGCAGAATTCGTGGCCACTTTTTTTTTTAATTTTGGGGGGCATACAGGCTAAGACAAGCTTGCGTTTTGTTCAGATGATGAGTGGGTAGCTGGCATTGAGGTCTGCATTTCATTTGGGTGCCCAGTTGGTTGGAAAAAGGCTCCCTTTGCAGAACACCAACCCGGGAAGCTAGTGTGAAATTCCTGTCCTGGCTTTGGGCAGGTGGAAAATCATGGCCAAGAGTGTGAAATGTGTCTCATTGTCCCAGGCTAAGGACCTAGGTAGGAAGTTACCTCTCTGGTCATGTCACAGGAGTGACCAACTGACCTATACGCAATGAAGTCAGTTCCCCACAATGTCAACAAAGTGGGCACTGTGTGTCCCCCTTCCCTTAGCAGGATGGCACTGCACCTGCTTATGACAAAGGAAGCAAAAATTCAAGATGGTAATGATGGTAACAACATCTCATGGGGCATATCTAGCCAGTCTTTAATTAACTGATGGACATAAGAACTGTAAAAGAAAATTTTATTAAGAGCTAGATATTGAAAATTCTTTAAAGCAGGTTTTCATGCCAGGCCTGGAGAAGGCCAAGAGCTTGGAGGAAGATAGTTATTAAAATCTACTTTGTGAGGTTTGCAGTTTAAAATGGTAATACATGGTGCTGGAGAGATGGCCTAGTGGTTAAGAGTGCCGATCACTCTTACAGAAGACCTGAGTTCAAGCCCCAGTGCCCACATGGCGGCCGAGAACCATCTGAAACTCCAATTCCAGGAGAACTCCAGTTCCAGGGGAATACGACACCCTCTTCTGACCTGCGCAGTATTGCATGACATGGGTGCACAAAACTGCATGCCGACAGTACATTGATACACATACAGAAATAAATAAAATAAAAATAATAAAATGGTAATACATTTGAACTAATTGGGAATATAAAATGTTAATTGTTTTATTTATAATTTGTATTTAATTTCCAACAAATAATTTTGGAGTTTAAGGTACACAAATGATCTCTATATTTTTCTGTGTTATACAGTTTCACCTTGTAACATTTTTCCTTTACTTGTAGGACAATTTAAAGAAATTAAGCTTAAATTTACGTCCCAAATAAGTAGCATGCAGTCAATGAAAAACAATTTGCGTGAATTTGATGAAAACTTACTCCTTGGTTCCTGTTTATGGGTATGTGTAATACAACTTAGGCATCTATACGTCAGAACATAAAAATTTAAAAAAACAGAAAGAGGGAGGAGGTATAATATTCCTTTTGTATTCCAAACCTTTTGATAAATTTTCAATTTTGACATCTTGAAACTAACAATGGGAGGAGATTTGTATGCTCCCACAAGTAAAAACACCAACCTAAATGCCTGAAAACCTACAAATTTTGGCTGTGCAGGATGGACTGGGAAATGCCAGCAGAAAAGCTGACCCATCTGAACATTAAAGGAAAGGAACCTTAGACTTCCTGAGTCACAGACACTGAGCATTTCTCTGAATTCTATTTGGGATAACTGTTTATAATGTGCCCTAATGAAGTTTACCTTCCATATGCCGAGACACCTTCCTACCTCTCCCTTTTATAGGAAAAAGAAAAACGTGATGGTAATGAAGTCATTCCCTAACTGTAAATTAGAGCCAACTGTTATAGTGGTAATTTCTTATAAAACGGGTATAACTACCTTCTTTGATTGATAGACATATGAACTATGAAAGGATAATTCTCTATTTAGAGCCAAATATAATAGTAAAGTCTTTATAAACTGTGTAATTACGCATAATATATTAATACAGGAGAGCTCTGATATCAGCAATGAATTATTCTGCCTAGGAGATGTTGGGTTGGGGATCCAAGCCCCCGAAATTATAAAGGATTTTGCCTATAAAAATGGGATATCTGCAAGGAGAAAGGCAGTAATTCCCTGTTGTCCAAGACCTGGTGTAAGTATGGCAAAATGTTTTGAGACGTCACTTGCTAATGTACAGTTGGCCTCTGAAATGCCAGAAAGCGTTACCAAAGGCCACTAATGCAATAAAGCAGAATATTGGTCTCCTTGAGTCAAGCAAGACTCCTCTGTCAGTATCAGCTACACCTCAACTGCCTGGAGATGCTGTGCAACAGTGGCAGCCTTGTGTCTATATATATCCCAAATCTAATTGGCTATTAGCTCTCTCCTTGGAGGAAAAATTCATGGCTTATGCCACAAGCTTATGTCCTCTAGTGGTTAGGAGATGATATAAGCCATAGTAAAAATTTGTCATCCTTTACAGAAAAGCCACAGTTTGTGGATTAACATACCATCTAAACATCTGTCTATGCTCACAGCTTAGCTTGCCATAATAGTTAGTACTGTTTAAATGCCTGTACATCTAATTGCTTGTGCTTTGTTAGTAAGATTAAAAAGGTATCCTGGATAAGCTGTCTATCCATGAAGGGAAACAACCTGAACAGACTAGAGTACAAAATGACATCTCGAGAGAAAATAGACTGTTTTGCTACTCATCCACTTGTGCCCCTTTCCCAAAGCCTAAGGAACAAAATGCAGAAGAGGAGGTGTGGTAGAATGTAAGGGCTGCGGAGAGATTGGGGTGAATCATGAGACTACAGCAATATAGAGTAGACTCTTAATTGATCAACATGCTTGTGCATACAAGCTTCTCCAATTAGACTATGGGAACCTTGGTTTGCTCAAAATTTGGACATAGATACTTGCTAATTGGTTTTACATGAATGTTACATTCATTATTTGTGCTTAATAATTGGTTCAGTTCGTGATTGGATTTTTTGGGTATTAATTGGCCTTAGTGTGAAAATAAAGTTTCAGGTCTGACCTGCCCCCCACTGCCTGGCACTCAAAAGAGGCTTGAGCAGCTGGCTATTCAAAGCTCAGGTTCCTTTGGGATTTTAGCCTCGACCATGGGCTCCCCTGCCTCTCAGAAAAATTTTTAAAAATAAAATTAAAAGGGTGAGATTTGGGAAAAGTTAAGATGGGTAGCAGTCTAAGCCAATGGGACCTCCCTGGCCACACCCATGGGGTGGGTTATAGTGAGGAAAAGGTTTAGTATTTGCTCTTGAGAATTGAGTCATGATGGATACTTAAGCAGATGTCTTGCAATAAAATCTCTCTCTCTGCATTTCAACCTCAATCAGCGTACACGTGGTGTGCTTTCCTGCATGTGTTTTCCACATGGGTCATCCTGGGATTAAGTGGGCCCGCCACAAATCTCAGCAGCATACCCATATCCCTGAAGACTAGCTCTCATCGTACCAGAAGATACTATGCAAAATCATAAGGCATAAAACCAAACAATGATTCTACCCAGCAATAAAGCCTAACAGCCACAATAAAGACTTGCACAGCAAAATATCTCTACTGTAGTTGTGACACTTCTATCTTGGGGGTAATCAACAGTAAAAAAAAAAAAATGTGTCCCTTCCCTCCTGTTCTCATCAGAATTTTTTTTCATGAGGATAGTTATTCTAAATAGGTTGTGATATTTTATTTTCTGTTTCCCTAGTATATAATGATATCTAACAATTGTTAAAATGTTTATTAGGGGCTAGGCCATGTGTGTGCTAGAGAGATGGCTTAGAAGGTAAGAGGGTTAAATTACCAGCACCCACATGGCAATGAACATCTGCCATAACTCCAGTCCCAGGGGAATTCAACACCCTCTTCTGACCTCTGTGGGCATTGCCTGACATGAGTGCATTTACATACATGCAGACAATATACTCACACACTCAAAATAAAAATAATAAAGAAAATATGTTTTAAAAAATAATAGAAATGTTTATTAGCAATTTGGATTTCTTTTCAGAGCTTTGTATTCAGATTGATAGTAAATTTCTTAAAATTGTGTTTGATATATTATAATTTTGTGTATTCATATGTAGGATACATGCATATACCTGCAGGAGCATGCATACAATTGCCTGTGTGTGGAGATAAGAATACATCTTTCAGATTTCTTGTTCCATCATGGGATTGAGAAATACAATTCATATCATCAAGTGTGTACTGCAAGCAGTTTTACCTGATGAACCATCTCATCAGAAAATCATCAGTGTTTTTGTTGGCATCTTTGCTTTCTAGATGTTTATATTTATTTAGTTATTTGGGACCAGTTTTATGTTTTCTTTTTTTTTTAATCCAAGTCCAGTTTATGATACCTATATACTATTGGGGATGTAGCCATCCAATTGAGCATAATCAGCTAATCACAGAATACTGACTATCCATCTCCCAACAGCTATCAGTTATGACTATCTCAGGGAGGGTAATGATATTGTGCCAAATCACTTATGGTTGGTGGGATTTTGTGTGCCTTAAGATTGCACACGTCTTGTGCATATTCTCTCAACCACCGTGAGTTCACGTATGCACCTAGCCTGCTCTGTCTGGATAACACTGCTTCTTTTTATTCATTAACAGGCTCTGTTTCTTAAAAGCTTTCTGGACAGTCTTTGATGAAGATCCCTGAGTCTTGGAAGAGAGGGTGTGATATTGGTGTCCAATTTAGGGCTGAACATTTTGCTGTCTTTTATTCACTGCAACTTTCATCAATTGTGAGTCTCTATGTAAATCACCGTCTACTGAGAAAAGCTTCTCTGATGAGGTCTGAAAGATGCACTAATCTGTGTGTCTAATGGTAAATAATTAGGAGATATTTTAATACTTTGTCCATTTAGCAGATTAATAGTCATAATAACTTCCAGCACTATTAAAGCTAGCCAGTAAGGATGAAGCTTCCTGGATAGAACCAGCATCTTTTCTCCATGTTCTATGACTGAAGATTGTGGTGTCTTCCACATTGGGGTCTTATTGTCAAGCTCTGGCGCATAACACAGAGCACTGGCCAGAGCCTGGAATGCTTGTATATGGGACCACAATGACTACCACCTCCAAATGAGGTAAGCCATTCCTGGATGTGGGGCTTTTAAAATTTTTAATGATTTTGGTGGTAAATTTGATCACCATGAAACTAAATAAATATAAACATCTAGAAAGTAAAGATGCCAACAAAACTCAGAAGGCTGAGGCAAAGAGAGCCCGAAGTTTGATGCCAAACTGGGCTGCACAGCAGAAATCTTTTTTACCTCGAACCAGATTTTATGTGATACATGTTGTTTATCAACAATTACATCCACTCTTTACCAGGAAGAGAAAGCAACTATTTTAATTTCAGATTAAAATGCAAAAGAAATAAGTTTAAAACCCAAATGCAATCTAAAGTATTTTATTTAGCCAAATGGTCTAAACTATTTGAAACTCATCAAAAAGCATAAAATTCAATTGTATAATATACTTTTTTTAATGAACATAGGGTTGAGTTAGTCTGGCCACTGTAGCTATAATGAAATTTTATGCAACTTTATCTGTGGTGCTAGGGATCAAAACCCAGAGCCTTCCACATGCTAGGAAAGATTCCACCACTGAGTTACACCTTTAGCCCTCTTCCAACCACATGATTTTAGCTTTCTTACCTTGCTTCTCATTAATGAAATTCTCTTGTTTTTACTTTGGTCAATACTTGGTTTTAAACATTTGTATCATAAAAGTACAGTTATCAATACCAGCCCATTTAAGAGAGATTATTTTAATCTGGGTTACCCAAATTATACACTTTGTCCTTTCTCAGAACTGAATGTGTCCGGGTGTGGTGGTGCATGCCTTAATCCCAGCACTTAAGAGGCAGAGTCTGGCAGATCTCTGTGAGTTCAAGGCCAGCCTGGTCTGCATAGGGAGTTCCAGGCCAGCTGGGAATAAAAGGAGACACTTTCTCAAAATACAAAAAAGAACTGAATGTAAGGAATATAAATTCTAAGGAAGGAGGTTAGTTTATATTTGACTTTTGGTAAAGATCATGTTAAAAATATGCATTACCACCAACCAAACTGTAAATTTCATATGGGTAGAATGCCTCAGGTATCTTGATAAAAGTTATTATGATCTAAATATTTAAAGAAAGGGAGGCTTCATAAAATATTAATTGCCAAGGTAATGAAACTAATAAAATTCTGTATATTGTCACTGTATCTTATGCCAGTGTATATGGTTCAAAGTGTTTAAGAAAAAAAGGAAAGAAAAAAAAAAGACTTCCAGATTGAACAAATGAGATGTCATTTGCTGAGCTTTGAAAATGTTAAGTGTTTGTGTAGATATGCATGACTTATTTTCCTCTTTTTTCCAAATATTAAATAAAGCTGTTAGTTATATGAAAAAAATGATTTTATTTTAAGTGTATGAGTGTATTTCTTTCATGAAGGTAAGTGCATTGGTGGTATGCAATGCCCCTGAAGTCCAGAAGAGAATATTGGATATGCTGAAACTGGAGTTACCCACAGCTTTTTAATTACCATGTGGGTTCTGACAATCAAACACCTCTATAGCCAGTATCTTAACCACTGAAACATTTCTATAGCACTGGCTTTGGAATTTTATTTGTTTGTCTGTGATGTCAAGTAGGGCATTTCACTCTGCTGTAAGTTAGCTACATTTAATCTCTTTTGATACAAGTATATGAATTTATTATGAGAAGTTAATAGTAGCCGTTTTCTGCATGGGTTTTCAATAGGTTTTTAGTATTAATATACTCTCCCAGTATTCCCTTCTCTTGTTTCATAATTTTGTTTCTCCATTATTTTCTGAACTAAAGGCACTATTGATTTACATCTTAACTATCCATTACATTTTATTTTTATCAAAAATTTAGAAAGAGCAATACTTGTATGTATGTGTTCATTAAACATTTTCTCAAAAAGTACTAAAATACTTTTGTCAAAATTAATTTCCCCAGGATTTACATTTTTAAAAAGAATTCTCTCTTTCTCCACTTTTTTTCTCACATCCTTTCTCCTATATCTTTTTTGGTTTCAAATATATTAATATTAAGTAATATTAATACTTGGATTTTATCCAATTGGTTATTTACATTTTCTTTTACCTCTGATTTTTCTTTCTTTTTCTTCCTCCTGCGGGATACATTTGAAGTATCATTACTGTTCTAGTTTGTCTTCCATTGCTGTGACAAAACACTCTGACCAACACCAACTTGGGGAGGAAAGGGTTTATTCAGCTCACATCTCCTGGGTCACAGTTCATCACTCAGGGAGCCCAAGGCAGGAACCTGGGGGCAGCAGCTGAAGCAGAGGCCATGGAGGAATGCTGTTCACTGGCTTGCTTCCCTGGCTCATGCCCACTCTGCCTTCTTATACAGTACACAACAACCTGCCCAGGGTGGCACCACTCATTGTGGGCCGGGCCCTCCCACACTGCTTGACCATCAAGACAATACTCCACAGATGTGGCCACAGGCCAATCCAATGGAGCCAATTCCCCAATTGAGGCTCCCTCAACCCAGGTGAGTCAAGTTGACACTAAAGCTATCCAGCACAACTGACCCCTTGCCAAATTGACACACAAAATGCATCACTATTAAACCACCACCTTTCCAGTTCTTATTCCCAAAGTATGATGTTAACATTAATCACAACCTAAGACAGTACAACCTTAAAAGCCCCACAGTCCTTAAAATGTCCAAATACTTAAAAGTTCACAGTCTGTTAAAAGTCTCTTAACTGTGGGCTGCTGTAAAATCCAAAACAAGTACTGTCTTATTTCAAAGGGAAGAATCAGGCACACTCAAACAAAACCTAAGTCCAGCAAAGTAGCTCAAGGCTGGACACCTGGGACTCACTCACGATCTTCTGGGCTCCAAAGGGTCTCAGTAGCTCCCCCTCTCTGACTCTGCTGTCTGTGGCACACACAGCTCATCTTTCAGGCCCAGGCTGACTCCATTCCACACCTGCCGCTGCTCTTGGTGGTCATCCCATGGTCCTGGCATCTCCAAAAAGCTGGGGTTGCCACTGAAACTGAGGCAGCACCTTCACCAATGGTCTCTTCTGACCTCTCCTGGTGCAAAGCCTCAGCTTCTCTCCATGACCCCTGCAATCCTGGGGTCTCCACTGCAACTGATTTGCACTTCCACCAATGGTCTTTCCTGACCTATCACAGTGCCAAGCCTTGGCTGCTCTCTGTGACCCCCTCAAATTTCAACGCCAGAACCATATAGGAGACTCTTACACAGTACCAAGTTCTGCTTCTGGCTTGAGATGGAGGCTCAGGCCACTTCTGGATCACAGCTTCTGTGTCCTTACCCTGAAGAAATTCTTCCCAGAAGATTTCACCACAATGATGCTGGTCTCTTGTTACTTACAGCTGATTCTTTCAGCCCCAGCTAACCAGCATCAATTGTCCCAGTACAGCAAAGTTTCACTTCAGGTTCTGGTCTCTTGTTACTTACAGCGGATTCTTCAGCTCCAGCTGACCAGAACCCACAGATTACAGTCCTGATGATCTCTGTTCCCCTTTGAAACTAGAAACTTCACAAGCCAGGCCTCCATCTTCTACAAATCCTTCAGCAAAACTGCTCCAAGATCCACAGCAACAAAACAATCTTTAGGCATTCAATGATCTTCCCAGCCCAAAGTTCCAAACGGTACCACAATCCCTCCCCAAAACACCAAGGTCAGGTCTGTCACAGTAATACCCCACTCTTCTGGTACCAAATTCTGTTCTAGTTTGTCTTCCATTGCTGTGACAAAACACTCTGACCAACACCAACTTGGGGAGGAAAAGGTTTATTCAGCTCACATCTCCTGGGTCACAGTTCATCACTCAGGGAGCCCAAGGCAGGAGCCTGGAGGCAGCAGCTGAAGCAGCGGCCATGAAGGAATGCTGTTCACTGGCTTTCTCCCCGGGCTCATGCCCAGTCTGCCTTCTTATACAGTACACAACAATCTGCCCAGGGTGGCACCACTCATTGTGGGCCAGGCCCTCCCACACTGCTTGACCTTCAAGACAATACTCCACAGATGTGGCCACAGGCCAATCCAATGGAGCCAATTCCCCAATTGAGGCTCCTTCAACCCAGGTGCATCAAGTTGACACTAAAGCTATCCAGCACAATTACATTTTCTAAGGTAAATTTCAAGTCTACTATGACTCCCATTTTGGAATCATTTCATTTTTATTTTAGCTCCGATTAATCATTTTTAATGATTTTGCTTCTTTATGTTTCACATGTACTTTTATGTCTCTCTGAACTAACACATTGACCCAAATTTAACTTATATTCTCTTTAAAGCAATCTAAAATTGCACATTATCATTTAATAATCTCTGGGTTCTATCTGTATTGTTTATTTCATTTGTTTCTCCTGTGGATGGATATATCAATGGGTTTTGCCACTTTGTCTCATAGCAATGTAATTGCAAGAAAGTTAGTGCAGTCCTTTGCTTGTATCTCTTTGCTCTTTAAATAAAACAATGTTTTCTGTTTGTCATCATTATTTTTATGAACTCATACACTATGTCTATGTTCATTTGTTTTTGCTTTTTTATTTTTGAATTTTTAAGTGTACAGGTGCATTACCTACAGGCATAGCAGTGCACCTGTGTTGTAAAACACCTGAGGCAGTCAGAAGAAGGCTTCAGATCCCCTGGAATTAGAGTTAATGGGCTTTTTTGCCACCATATGGGTACTGGGAATTGAACCTGGGTCCTTTGCTAGAGCAGCTAGTGCTCTTCACCTCTGAGCCATTCCTCCAGTTCAATATCCATTTCTACAAAGAGGTTATAAGTGATGATGTGTTTAGATAAGCTATTTTATAATATTTATTCACTTATTTATTTTTTATTTAATATATTTTTTAATTTTTTAAAATTTATTTATGTGTATAAATGTACTGTCTGCATGTAGGTTTGTGCACCTGTGTCGTGCAAAGCCACGGAGGTCGGAAGGTGTCGAATTCCCCTGAAACTGGAGTTCTCCAGGAATTGGAGTTAAGGACGGTTCTCAGCCACCATGTGGGTGCTGGGGATCCAACCCGGGTCCTCTGCATGAGCAGTTGGTGCTCTTAACCGCTAGGTCATCTCTCCAGCCCTCATATATTTATTTATATTGGGTTTATGTGTGGGGCATATACAGAGACACTTGCATGCCATGATACAAGTGGGGAGGCTAGAAAACAACTTTTGGAAGGTCGTTCACACTTTGCATTTTTTTGTGTGTGTTTGTGTTTTGGGGACAGGGTTTCCCTATAGCTCCAGCCTGCCTGGAATTTGCTCCGTAAACCAGGCTGGCCTTGAACTCATGGACATCTACCTGCCTCTGCTTCACAAGTGCTAGGATTAAAAGTGTACACCACTACACCACACCATGTTGTTAAGGCAGGGTGTCATTTGCTCTTTCTGGTGCTGAGATATGTACTGCAGGCTAGCTGTCCTGTGAGCTTCCTGGTGATTTTTCTATCTCTGCTTCCTGTTTCACTACAGGAATGTTAACATTACATATACCTGCCAACATATGAGGATTTTTAAGTCAGTTCTGGAGATTATCTCAACTGTACATCTTGCATAACTAATGATTCTATGTTGTGACCTATCACCTAGACCCCTAGAATATAATTTTTGTAAAAATATTTCCCCAGTGTTTGCTTTATTATGGTGGTGGTTACTATAGAGAGTCAGGACTGGTCAAAGTGGTGAGAATATGTTACTGTTGAAGTTCTGTTCTAAATGGGACATCTTTATCACCCTGAAAATACTCAGGAAACATTATAGAAAAAGGGCCAGAAATAATTTAAGAGGAAGAGGATCTGATAAGGTCTATGAAACACTGGGTGTGACATGGCATTTGTAATCATGAACACTGTGTAGCTATGATTTCCCACAGAGGACTTGCAAAAGAGTAGGCCCATTAGTATTTCATCATGTGTAACAGAAAGGCTCATGAGGCCACGCCCCCTCTCTAACCAAGCAGGTGATATTAAACTTTCAATCTTTAGTATTTAATTTTAATCTTTCTTCTTTATTTTCATTGAGGCTGTCAATATTTTCTGAGGTGAGGGTAATTGTTTTCTTCAGTGGTGTAGTCATTATTTAGTTACGCATGCTCCAGTAAAAATTGCCCCACAAAGTTATTCATACTCTTGCAAGCAACCATAGCTATACTTAGTGGGTCACAAAATAGTCATTAAAGAGGATGGGGGCTTCCTGAGAAGATGAAGTGTTTCAGTTGGAGAAACACCTTTTCACTGTCATGAGTATGTTGGATTTTATGCACTACAATAAGAATTTTATGACAATAGTAAGAAAGCTAACAAAATTTCTCAGAAGTAAGACATGTCCATTGGTAAAAGACAACAAAATGACTTTATGTCTATTTTAGCATATCTTAGTATTACTTGCTTCTGTGTTTCCTCTGCACTCCACTTAAAGTATTTAGAAGGCAAAAGAATACCCAGGATATATGTTACAGTTAGACAACTTGAACACTGTGCTGTCTAGACAGTCCACTAATTATATTTAAGAATCTCATATATGTGGGCTGGAGAGATGGCCTAGCGGTTAAGAGCACCAACTGCTCTTTCAAAGGACCGGGGTTCGATCCTCAGCACCCACATGGCTGCTGAGAACCATCTGTAACTCCAATTCCAGGAGAACCCCAGTTCCAGGGGAATCCAACACCCTCTTCTGACCTCCATGGCATTGCACGACATGGGTGCACAAACCTACATGCAGACAGTACATTCATACACATAAGTAAATAAATAATATCTTAAAAAAATCTCATATGTGTTTTGGATATGCTACCAAAGTCTTTTAGCTGCACATAGTAAAAGAATTGGAGGGAATATGTCTAATTTTCTTGTCCAAATTTCCAAGAAACTAAACTTTTTTCAATATATATTATTGAATTTTAATACACTTCATACAATAAGTCTTAAACATCTTTAGACTTCTCCCCTAGTTGCACCCACCCCCCCCAAGGCTAAGGGTCTATCTATCTTGTTTGACTTTTCAAAAAAACATCTTAGGTTCATTGATTCTTTGAATTGTTTTCTTTCTATTTCATTAACTTCTGCTCTGATTTTTCTTATTTATTCTTATCTACTAGGTTTGGTTATCCTTTTTTTTTTTTTTTCTTTTTGCCTTTCCAGAGTCTTGAGTTGTACTGTTATATGCGATTTTATATGTTCTTTCTTATTTTTTGATATTTATTTTATGACGCACATAAAGCTATGAACTTCATTTCCCTTTTAGGACAGCTTTTACTGTGTATCAGAGGTTTTTGTTGCGTTGTAGTCTCATTTTCAATTAGGACAAGGAATAATTTTATTTATTTCATAATTTCGTCTTTCACGCACCCATTTACCATTCAGGAGTGTAGGAAGCTTTCCTTTTGTGCTGAACAGGGACCATGCAGCCCTGCTAAGGGGAGGGGAACACAGCACGTGCCAGCAGCTGCTGTAGGGATCTGGCCTCTCAGGGCAGAGACCAGCTGGGTACTTCCTGTAGCCCAGCCTGGGTGGTATTTCCAACTCAGACCCTTAGCCTGGACCCATGAGACATGTGTTCCACTCTTGACCGTGACTTACCACCTACCCAGAGACAGCTGAACCCTGGACAGGAATTTCCAGGCTGATGGATGTTGGCCTATCTTCAGCCTATGTCCACGCGCCACACCAGCTACCCAGATTGGTGGTCTGCACAGGGACCTCTTTCCAACCCACTGGCCATCCGAACGAAATTCAGGCCTACTTTGGCCTGTATGTGTGCAATAATTAATAAAAATGACGGCCAGAAATTCCGTGATGATGTTACTTGGAAATTCAAATTTATTCCTTGCTACAGCCTGCTTTTACAAATCAAATGACGTCAGTTCCCAGCCACCCAAATCTGCGCCACTGCACACCATTGCCACACCCAGCATCATGCACCTAGTCCACGTTGTTTGCTCCTCTTTGGGGTGGCGTCAGAGAAATCTCTTGACTTTCATCCACATGGTGCCCTGAGGTGTGCTAGCTGAGAACTAGCCTGTGATTCGAATTGTATCTTCCTACACAGGAGTATGTATTTTAATATCCCAGAGTTCATGTAATTTGTAGAGATTCATTTCTGTTGATTATAAGCTTTATTGCACTGAGTTCTTATAGAATGCATGCAATTATTTCTATATTTTGTATCTGTTAAGATTTCTTTTGTGTCCGAGTATGTGGTCAATTTTAGAAAAACTTGCATGGACTCCTGAATAGAAAGTGTATTCTTTGTTGCTTGGGTGGAATATTGTATAGGTGTCTGATAGTTCCATTTATGTAAGATGTCATTCATTTCAGATATCTCTCTGTTTATTGTTTGTCCAGTTGCTCTGTCTATTGGAAATACTGGGCTGTTAAAGTTACCTACTCTTGAGGCTGGAAAGATAGCTCAGTGGTTAAGAGTGCCGAATGCTCTTGCAGATGACCCAGGTTTGATTCCCAGCACCCACATGGTGGCTAAGAACTGCCTTTAAGCCGGGAGTAGTGCTTCATGACTTTAATCCTAGCACTCAGGAGGCAGAGGCAGAGGCATGTGGATCTCTGTGAGTTCAAGGCCAGCCTGGTCTACAGAGTGAGTTTGAGGTTAGCTGGGGCTATAGAGAGACCCTGTCTCAACAACAAACAAACACACCAATAAATAAATAAATAAATTGTTATAAATAAAAGTTACCTACTATAAATAAATAAAATGTTATAAATAAAAGTTACCTACTATTACTGAGTTGTGGTTAATCTGTGTTTCATATTCCATTTAAAAAATTGTGTACACCTGGGTTTGACACATACATGTTCATTATTCTAATACCTTCTTAATCAATTTTTCCTTTGATTGTATGAACTGACCCCTTCAATCTCCTCTGATTAATTTTAAATTGATATGTATTTTGTCAGATATTAGAATTTCAACACCTGCTTGGTTCTTAGAGAATTTTGCTTGGAATATATTTTTCCATCCTTTCACTCTAAGGTTGTTTTTATCCTTGAAGTTATGTTGAGTTTCTTGAAGACAAGAAAAAGATGAATTTGCTTTCTTCATCTATTTGGATTTGAGACCATTAATATTTAGAGTTATTATTGAAAGATATGTATTGGTTACCATCAGTTTAATTGGTTGTTTGTTTTAGTCCTATTTTGTGTTTCCTTAATTATACCTTCAATTCTTGCTTTCTATAACTTCTTAGGTATAGTCATTCTTGTCTTTGGTCCTTTGTACTGCTTGCTTTATTTTCTGTTGGGTTGGTTTAGCAGGCATGAGTTCTTTTAGCTTGTTCGTGTCCTGGGCATTTTTGTCCTCCTTCTACTATGATGGATCGTTTTGCTGAAAAAGTATTCTGAGTTGGCATCCATGGTCATTTAGAACTGGGAATATTTTGGTACAGGCTCTTCTGGTTTTCATAGTTTGCACTGAAAAGTCAGTTGTAATTCTGATGGGTTTTCCTTTATATGCAATTTGTTGTTTTTGTCCAGCAGCTTTCAGTACCCTTTCTTTGTTCTGTGCATTTAGTACTTTTACTATGATGTGCCTTAGGAAGTTTGTGTTCAGGTACAGTCTAATTGGTTTTCTATGTGCTTTTTAAATTAGTATATTTATGTCTTTCCTTAATTTAGGGAAGTTTTGTTTCTATTCCCTAACTGTGTTGAATATCTGGTCAATGGCATTGACCTGAGCCCTTTTCCTTCCTGTATCCCTATGACATGTAGATTTGCTCTTTCCATATTGTCCCACATTTCCTGCATATTTAATTCCCATTTTTAATTTAATTTTTCATAATCTTTGCTTGATCAATACAGTTCTTAAAATTTTCACTGTTGTGGAGCTTTCTCCTTATGTTTAAAATTTACCTATTTTGTTTTTAAATTCAATCTTCACTTGAGCTTGGGTTTTATTCTATGTATCTATCTATTTTGTGGATTCACTTTTCAAGTACTGAATTGTTTTTATTTCATTCTGCCAATTATTTGAATTTTTTGAACTTTTATCACAAGTTTTTGCCTTTCCTCTATGACGTCTTTGAGTTTTGTCTGTGTTTTCTTTAAGTTCTTTGATGATTTTTATAATTGTTCCTTTTTAATTTAACAAGTTTTTTTGAACATGTTCTTTTAAATTCTGCAACTTGGGAGTGCCTTAGGGTGATTCTCATTGGAGTACACTTCTGTAGACTGGTACTTTTTTGCAGGCTTGCAGGCAAATATTCTCTTGACTTTTTTCATATTATTTGTGCATTTGCATTGCTATTTGGGGATATGATTTGTTTTGTTGGTTGTGTGCCTATTCTTATTTTGATTATTATAAATTTGGTTCTGTTTATATTGTTGATGAAGCTTAGTTGCTTTTTGTTGAAGTGTGAATGACTCTTTGGTATGTGGTTAAGCTTGTTAAAAAGCTTTAAGCTGATTTTGGTAGTTGGCAGGTATTAGGAAAGATGGTCTGTATTGTATCATGCAGGTCAGGAAGCCTTGGGAAGGTGGGGAGGGGAGCAGCCTGTGGTGGGTCTCATAACTTAATAGATAATTTAACTAGTCTGGGTTAGGAAGTTAGTCCAGAGATCTTTGAAAGAAAAGTGAGTGCCTGGGCCCTAGAGTAGATGGGACCAGTGTTTGGGAGTGGGTGATATTATTGTTGCTCAGGCTGCATGGGAGTCATGATACAGTGGCCAGGATCACTGACTTAACACAGTAGAAAGCTGTTCTCAGGCATGGAAGTTCAAGGTGGGTGTTGTAGACAGCCTGTGGAAGTTATTACAAAGTAGATTGCAAGCTGGACTTGGTGGTGAACAACGTTAATTCCAGCACTCTGGATACTGAGGTGGGTGAATCTCTGTGAGGTTGAGGCCAATCTGGTCTAGATAGCCAGTTCCAGGCCAGCTGGGGGTATAGGGAGACCCTGTCTCAAAAAGACTGAAAAAAAGGAGATTGGAAATTTGAGCTGGTCTGATTGCAGAAGATAAGGATTCGGTTTGTGAGTTTGAACTATCAGTGTGGTCCAGAGATCTGGGGCAGAATGAGCAAAAGCAGCCCTCTGCCCAAGGCTAGAAGGGGTACTGAGTTTAGGGGAGATGTTGGAGGAGCTCAGGGTGCAGTGGGGATCAAGAAGCAGTGGAAGAATCTGTTACTTACCATGGCAGAAGACTAATATCAGGAGTGCAAAGGTAATCTGAGTATGAGAATAGCCTGTGCTGTGCCTATCACTTAGATTAAAATTTGAGTTGATCTGAGTTCAGGGTATCAGGACATAGTGTCCAGATCTGGCAAAAGAGTATAGTTTAGAGATCTGGGGTAAAAAAGCAAATTCAAGTCTGTGTCCAAGGCTAGAAGGGGGATCCAGATATTTATCTGGTTCTTTTTTGAAGAAATGTCCATAAAATGCATGTAAACACAAGCTCTTAAATTCTATTTAATAATTCAAAATGCTATAGATTCTCAGTCTCTTCAGAATTCTTGTTATTAATAATTGTCACTCCAATACCTTTAATCTGCTTCTTTGAAAATTAATTTATCATTGTTTATGTATATGAAAAACAATTGACTTGCATAATTGAAAAATCTAAAAATATCACTGTTGTTAACACAATTAAATATTATCCATCTATTATGAGAAACAAATTATGAAATTTAGCATAAATGGATGCAAGTGAAAATAATTATTCTGACTGAGGTAACCTAAAGCAAAAACACAAATGTTGCAAGTTTTATCTTATTTGCATATATGAGCTTTCAGTCTTTAGATGTGTGCATACCACTTAGAATACCCATAAAGATCAATAAATTATTAAGGGGCCATGGGCCTAAGCTTTCAACAGAGGGAAAGCAGAATACATTAATATAAAAAGTAATAGTAAATAACAAAGAAGAATGATAAAATTAGGTGAAGATTCAGAGAAAACCGTTAAGGAGGGAATACATTTGGATAAAGATATTTTGAATATATTATATGGGAACCTGCTGTAGAAGTTCCTAAAATATATACATATCCACATGTATATCCATATGTATATACATAGACATAAAGGAAATTAAATGGAGTTACTCTACAATAGCAAGATGATGACCTTACTAACCACAGGCTAAGAAATAAAAAGCCAAATGCCAGGAATGGGTTACTAACTCTTTGGCAGTTGTGGGCCAAGTTAGTTTCATAGACACCAATACAATAGGAACTATTGGTATTGTACTTGTTATACTCTAGAGCTTGACAGTAAGACCCTACAGAGAAGATGGAGATACCAAGTTGGCACTAAACTGAAAACTTTATCCCAACTGATTAGCTTTCATGGTGATAGAAGGTGCTATGAACACTGCCCCAATCTAACCCTGAGAACTATAGTTTTATGTGAATGCTATGAGAGTAACTACTCTTTCACTGGATTTAAAACATGGTCCACAAGACAGAAATTATAAATGACGGGCTGGAGAGATGGCCTAGCGGTTAAGAGCACCGACCGCTCTTGCAGAGGACCCGGGTTCGAGCCCCAGCGCCCACAAGGCGGCTGGGAACCGTCTGTAACTCCAATTCCAGGAGAACTCCAGTTCCAGGGGGAATCCGACGCCCTCTTCTGACCTCCGTGGCATTGCACGACACGGGTGCACAGACCTGCATGGAGACAGTACATTCATACACATACAGAAATAAATTAAAAAATTAAAATAAATAAATTAAGGTGGTATCTCGTAAACTTGTACAGCCACTATGGAAAGCAGTGTGGAGAACCCTTAGAAGACTCAAAATGAGCCTTCCATTTGACCCAGTCATACCACTCCTGGGTATATACCCACAAGACACAACTTACTGCAAAGATACATGCACAGCTATGTTTATTGCAGCTCTGTTCACAATAGCAAAAAGCTGGAACCAGCCCAGGTGCCCTTCAACTGACGAGTGGATAGAGAAAATGTGGTACATGTATACAATGGAATACTATGCAGCAGTAAAGAGGGACAACATCATGAAATTTGCAGGTAAATGGATGGAGCTGGAAGACATTATGTTAAGTGAAGTAACACAGTCCCAGAAAAACAAACGACAAATGGTGTCCCTCATATGTGGATGCTAGTACCAACAACCCAGATATAAATATTTCTCATGGAGAGGGAGGCATAGTAAAAGAACAACAGAAAGACTGCATCAGAAAATGGACTGAAATGGTGAATTGGAAAGGGGGGATGGGTGGGAGAGGGACACGGGTGTATATTCGATTAAGGCATATTTAATTGACGTGAGCTCAGCAAGTACCCAGTTTCGCCTAGACACTGTCTACAGGACACATGGTGTTTTAGGACTTAGTAAAAGTAAAAGTAAACATGTGTATATTAAACAACATTGGTTTACAGAATCTGATAAAAATGGTAATGCATCTGAATTAAATGGAGATATAATTCGCTGTTGCCCACATTTGCTTTACATAAAATCTGTAGAGCAAGAACTTTGGGATTGACACATACAAATGTTCTCTATAATTTCTCTGTTGTACAGTATCACCTTGTAGCATTCTCTTTAAGATGATTTAACGTAAAAATTAAGTTTGCTTCCCAAGTTAATCATATATAGTCACCCAAAACAACATGGGTGAATTTGATGAAATCTATGCCTTGACTCCACCCTATAGTCATGTATAATACAACTATCTTCTGGAGACTCATACGCTAAAAAAAAAGGGGGGGGGATACAGAAAGACATGAAACCTTTTCATCAAACCCCTGCAATTCAAATCTTAAAACTAACTATGGGAAAAGATTTGTTTGTTCCAACAGGACAAAACGTCACCAACTTAACGGCTGAGAAAGAAAAGATACAGGTTTGCATTGAGTAGGATGTACCAAAAAGTGGCAACGGAAAGGCTGACCCGTCTGAACATTCAAAGGAAGAAAAGCCTCAGATTGCCATAAACATCGAACCCCTCTGTGGATCCTACATGTAACAACTAGTTATAATGAGTCCTAATGAAACTTACCTTCTAGGTGCCACAAAGGTTCTGATATGAGAGACTTCCTTGCCTTCCCACCCATAGAACAAGGAGAAATATGACAATGATGAGGTCGCTCCCCAACTGTAAATTGGAGACAACTATTGTAGAGGTAATCTCTTATAAAACCGGTAAAACTGCTTTCTTTAATTGACTACTAGACATGGGAACTGTGGAAGGGATTACTCTCTGTTCAGAACCAAATATAATACTAAAGTCCTAGGGCTATGCACTCAGGCAAAATATATTAATACAGGAGCTCTGACATCAGCAATGGATTGTTCTACCAGGTGGATGTTGGCCAGGGGATCCAAGGCCCCACAAAAGGTAAGGGCTCCTTGCCTCTAAGTTGGGATACCTACAGGAGGAGAGGCAATAAGACCCTGCTGCCGAAGACCTGACGTTAACATGGGAGGGATGTATTGAGACCACACATGCAAGTGTACAGATGGCCTCTGGAATGCCAGAGAGTGTTACCAAAGGCCACTAAACCAATAAAGCAAATATGGGTCTCCCTGAGTCAAGCAAGACTCCACCGTCAGCACCAGCTACACCTCACCTGCCTGGAAATACTGTGCAGCAGAGGCAGCCATGTGCCTGTATATCCCAAATCTAATTGGCTATTGGCTCTCCCCTTGGAGAAATAACCCATGGCTGATGCCACAAGCTTACATCCTCTACAGGTTAGGAGATGTTATAAGCCACAGTAAGACCCTGTCATATTTAACAGGGGGGAAAATTGTAATTCATGGATTAACATATCCAAACATGTGTCTATGCTAAAGTAACCTACCATAACTATTAGTGCTGCTTAAATACCTATATATCTAATTGCTTGTTCTTCATTAGTAGGATCGAAAGGTTATTCCTGGACAAACTGTCAGCCCATGAAAGGAAACAGCCAGAATTGACCAGAGTCCAAGTCAACAGCTCCAGAGAGAGTGGACTGTTTTACCTCTCATCCACCTGTGCCCCTTTTCTAAGCCTAGGGAACAACCTGCGGAAGAGGGGGCGTGGTAGAATGTAAGGGCTGCGATTGGGGTGAATGGTGAAACTACAGCAATGTAGTCTGGACACTCATTTGATCAACTTGATTGAACAAACAACCTGTCACCCCCCACTGGATGGTGGGGCTGTAGGTGTTTGGGCACAACAGCCTGCAGATAGGTTTTGCATGAAGGATGCTTGTACTCATGGATTATCACTTATAGCTAAAAATGAAAAAAAAAAACTGAGAGAAAGATGCAGGACAGTTATGGCAGAATGCATGATCTGGGATGGGGTGGGGGTGGGGGGGAGGGAAAGGGAAATAAGCCTGAACTGAATTGGAAAAAATGTATGAAATGCACAAAGCATCAATAAAAATTAATTTAATAAAAAAAAATAAATAAATAAATTAAAAAAAAAAAGAAATTATAAATGACACTGAAAACAGGGCCAAGATACCATGGTTATAGAACATAGACACTAGTGAAGATCTTACTACTATAAATGAACATAACATTAAACCGACTCCTAATGACTTACCATTATACTTGTAGATTACTGCATCTCTCAACCATTGAGAAAGAATCATTTTTTTCAGTGAATGGAAAATAACACAAAGACATGTGACCTATCAAAATGAAGAAAACAAGAGACTGTGGAACGATTATCCCTAAATGTATGACACTCCCTCCCACCATGGTTCAGGCAGAAAAAGAATGAAAGAGACAGGGATTGTGAATGACTACAATTGAAGAGTGTTTTCCAGATACAACAGGGCAGGTGCACACATGAACTCATGACACTTGTTACAACCCTCACAAGACATGTGAAATATGAAGGCAAATCAAAAACAAAAGCAAAATCCCAGTGTGGTTGTTTGAATGAGAAATGGCCCCTAAATTCTCAATTATTTGAACACTGTTTCTAGTTGTTGGTGCTTCTAAGGGGAGGTCATGAAATATTTAGGAGGTATAACCTTACTGAAATAATTATATAACTGGGGGCAGGTTTTGAGAGTTCCTACCTTCACCCCACTCCCAATTCTCTCTTTACCTTTCATGCTTATACTTACAGGTGTGATCTGTGTACTTTAGTCTCCTTTCATCATGCACGCTGCTTATTTCCATGCACTCCTACCACATAAGCTCTTACCACTCTAGTACCATGATCCAAATTAAACTTTCCTCCATAAGTCACTTTTGATCATATTACTTTATCACATCAACATGGAATTAACTAAAACACCCAATGTGTACAGGGAAAGCTGGCAGAATGTCATGTTCTATCTGAGTAGCTTATGGCTGCAAACAGAGAAAGTAACTTTTCTTAAAGTACGTGGCTCCTGATAGGTCAACAGTGGTGCAGTGGATAGAAACACACCTAAGAGTAATGAACAGCATAAATTATATTGGAAGTGTTTATATAAAATGAAGACAGAAATTTGGGTGTGTACGGAAAGTCAATAAGTCTGGGATGAGTCAAGGAAGCAGAGAGTGTATAAAAATGCAATGTATCAAATTATCAAAAAATAAAAATGTCTTTTAAAACCAGTGGAAAAAATGGCTAGATGCACTTAAAGATATTTTTTTCTCTCAGAACTTCATACAGTATATTTTCATAATACTGCACCCTTTCAAAAACTCCTCCCAGATTCACATAAACCTCTCTAACCATGCAATTTCATGTTAATTTTTCCCCATTGAATTCAATATATATTGTCCAAACACTTTTAGAGACAGGTTCAACCAAACACTTTTAGATGCAGAACTTGCACTGCGGAACCTGGAAGTCACTCAGGCAGGTAGATTTAGGGGCTAGAGTGTCTCCTGGGCTGCTCCAGGGGTCGCAGCTCTGTGCCTTTTTGTAGGCAGGGGCGCCTGGGCTTGCCCTTGCAGCCTGTGGGGGTTGGGTTTGGTGCCTCTGACTTTGTTGGAACCCGGAGGTCACTCAGGCAGGTAGATTTATGGGCTAGAGTGTCTCCTGGGCTGCTCCAGGGGTCACAGCTCTGTGCCCTTTTGTGGGCCAAGGCACCTCGGCTTGCCCTTGCAGCCTGTGGGGGGTGAGTTTAGTGGCTCTGACTGTGTTGGAACTCGGAAGTCACTCAGGCAGGTAGAGGGGCACGGGCTAGGTCAGCCCCCACCCCTTGGCGCGAAAAGGAATTGGTGAGAAAGTATCCAAGTGGCCTATTTTATTGGAGAACATTCAGAACAGGAAGAGAAGAGTGACTTAAGCTTCCAATATCCAATATATAGACAAAATTGAAAGCCTGAAACCTAGACAAGTCAATACTCCATAAAC
>VZQC01015190.1:0-43988 GCA_009823505.1 Rhizomys pruinosus
TTTAAATATCTATATATCTAATTGCTTGTGCTTCATTAGTAGGATTGAAAGGTTATTCCTGGACAAACTGTCAGCCCATGAAAGGAAACAGCCAGAATTGACCAGAGTCCAAAACGACATCTCCAGAGAAAGTAGACTGTTTTGCTCCTCGTACACCTGTGCCACTTTTCTAAGCCTAGGGAACAATCTGCGGAAGAGGGGACATGGTAGAATGTAAGGGCTGCAATTGGGGTGAATGGTGCAATTACAGCAATATAGACTGGACACTTATTTGATCAACTAGATTGTACATATAAGCCCCCCCAACTGGATGGTGGGACCCTTGGGCTGTGTGGGTTTGGGCACCACTGCTTG
Organism: Rhizomys pruinosus; assembly: GCA_009823505.1. Classification (NCBI taxonomy): domain Eukaryota; kingdom Metazoa; phylum Chordata; class Mammalia; order Rodentia; family Spalacidae; genus Rhizomys; species Rhizomys pruinosus. The sequence goes on from VZQC01015190.1 coordinate 355, forward strand.
CAAAATGGTTTTACATGATGGATGCTTGTACTTAAAACTTATTACTTATTTTTAAAAAATGAAAAAAAAAATTAAAAAAAAATAAAGAAAATTATGACATCAAAGAAAAGGAAAATAGAATCTTTTAAAGGAATTCTGAAGTAAGTAGGAATGGACCTATTTCAGCTGGAAACAACAGGGCAGTATATCTTCTTTCTTGTACAGAAGGCTTTCCTCTTACTATGTGCCACACTGCCCTTCTACTCTTATGAAGTCCTTGCAGTGAGCCTGCTGTACAGCCACCCCTGGAAGGGAGGCTTACACATATGTCACTTGTACACAGCACCTGTGTTTATCTTCACCACCAAAAAGCCAATCCAATGGCTAAAACAGATCTGGGCCAAGCCATTTTCTTTCAGAATTATAATTAAAACATTTCAAGGCCAAGCCAGTTATCCTTTATTGTTGTGTTAAAAGGATATATTGATTGGAAAAAGTTATTTTGGGGTGAAGTTCAAAAGAAATGAGCCAATGGAAATGAAAGAGAAAACAACAGAGAACTGGACAGGGGTGAAGAACAGTGAAAGGAAAGGAAAAGAGAAAAGGCAAAAGGGGAGAAGTTGCCAGGTGGAAGGAAGAAAGGAAGGACAACACGGGATAGCACTTGAAATCGTACAGCCTTTGAAACAGAATACAGTCTAGGACTTTATACTCCATAATTCCAGCTTGCAAATCATCATGAGGAAGTCTCCTGAGAGTGGTACTTTGACCCTTGGGATCATCCTGGTGCTCATTTAAGCAGCAGTGTCAGTGTGCTCCTCTCTGTCAGGGGCATTCAAGTTTCAGGTAGATGCCAGGGTTGAGCTCAGCACATATTGAGCAGTTTGTCTTTGATTTAAGCAATATGCTAACTGCATTATATAGATTAACTGTATCATTCCTCTGTCAAGTGTGTGAGGGTTACATCAATCTCATTTTACAAAAGGCAACATGGACTATGCTAAGTGAAGCCACATGGACATTGACAGAGCAGTATTTTAACCAAAATGACAATTGTAACTCGGATTAAATTCATGACAGGATGCCATAGGGAGGAGAACACTGGGCAATATTTTTGTCTTTTATGGGAAATATTAGTGATCAAATGGAATTGAGGGTGATTACATTATAATATTAAATATAAGTTGAAGAACTTATTTCTAAAACTTGTTAACGTTATTATAAAGACTAACTGTCTTATAAAGGACGCGTTTTTTACATGTGTTAGATAACTATATTACTAATTACTAAATTAGACTTTGTGTATAGCAAGAATTATTTAATTTAATAAAGAATTTAGCTGTAAGTTTAAACATACTTGAAATTGCTTAACATGAATGATAAGCTAATTATACTAAAGTTAGAAATATACATTTAAGCCAAAACTCTATGTAGGAAGTGAGATTTGAGAGTAACCACTCATAAAAGCCATGCTGTAGGTGGGTTATGTCTGCATGAGGAAGAAAATGATTAACCAAGAAAATAGCAGTTGACTGTGTGGTCAAACATCAGAATCCAGGTTTACTATAAATATTTGAAGATAAGGGGGTTCATGACAAAGGATACAGGCTAAAATGAGGTCTTCAGGAAACTTTCAAATAGATTTGCATTAATACTAGCTGATTGGATATAACAGGCCATCATCCTACATAACTTATATCTGCTTAATTGTAAGACTACTTTAAGGATTAAACTACTGTTGTAACATTCACTTTGTACATTTATTGCTTTCATGTGGAGAACATTGATAGATTAAACTCTTAGATGTTTCAACCTCTCTATAGTACAAATATGTGGTTCCTTTTAGTTGGAAACAATATAATAGCTGCTTATTAATATCTTAGCTAAATTAACCAAGTGGGATAACTGATCTAGATTTAACCCTGTAACTAATTCTTAATTACTTGCAAAGTCAGATGGGAAAGGAAAAAAACACATTTCTTTTTAACTTTATGAAAGTTTAACAGCTTAGACTGTTTATATGGGTTGGTTTGGGCTTTGTGTACGTGTGTGTGATGAGTGTGTGTAAAACCTCTTAAAAATTATTCTGCCAAGGAGATGTTAGCCAGGGGATCCAAGCCCCCCAAAAGGTAAAGGCTTCTTGCCTGTAAACTGGGATACCTGGAAGAAGAGAGGCAGTAAGGCCCTGCTGTCAAAGACATGATGTAAGCATGGGAAAGATGTATTGAGATCACACTTGCAAGTGTACAGTTGGCCTCTGTACAGAGGGTGCTACCAAAGGCCACTAAACCAATAAGCCAATATTGGTCTCCTTTAGTCAAGCAAGACTCCTCTGTCAGCATCAGCTACACCTCACCTGCCTGGAAATACTGTGCAGCAGTGGCAGCCATATGTCTGTATATCCCAAATCTAATTGGCTATTAGCTCTCTCCTTGGAGGAATAACTGATGGCTGATGCCACAAACTTACATCCTCTAGTGATTAGGAGATGTTATAAGCCACCGTAATACCTTGTCATCTTTTATAGAGAAAATGTAATTCATGGATTAGCAAACCATCCAAATATCTGTGACTATACCAAAGTAACCTACCATAATAATTAGTACTGTTTAAATACCTATATATCTAATTGCCTGTGCTTCATTAGTAGGATTGAAAGGTTATTCCTGAACAAACTGTTAGCCCATGAAAATAAACAGCCAGAATTGACCAGAGTCCAAAACGACATCTCCAGAGAAAGTAGACTGTTTTGCTTCTCGTTCACCTGTGCCCCTTTTCTAAGCCTAGGGAACAATCTGCGGAAGAGGTAATGTGGTAGAATGTAAGGGCTGCAATTGGGGTGAATGGTGAAACTCCAGCAATATAGACTGGACACTTATTTGATCAACTTGCTTGTACATACAAGCCCCCCAGCTGGATGGTGGGAGACTTAGGCTGTATGGGTTTGGGCACAACTGCTTGCAAAATGGTTTTACATGAAAGATGCTTGTACTCATAAATTATTACTTATTGTTAAAAACAATAAATGAAAGTAAATGTAAAAAAATGAGTTGAATTATGAAAAAAAAAAAAAGAAAACGAGCATGATAACAAATTCTCCTCTAGATCCTCCATGAAAGAATGTAGCTCTTCTAAGACATTAATTTTTGCCTTGGAATGATGTGTGTATCATTTATGGCCTACAAAAATATAAGGTAATTAATTACATTGTTTAATCTATGAATTTTGTGGCATTTGTTCCTACAGCATTGGTAAAATAATACAATATTCAAACCTTCAAAAAAATTTTAAGCCACCTATTATGACCATTTAGGACTCAAAATTTTTCTCCATTGTATTGTATGTTAAAAAGACTTATTTACATTTCATTTTTATTTGACTTGTGGGTAATATTTCATATATAATGATCAATAAGGATTAGAATAACAAAGAACGGAAAAATTATCTGTAGAAAATTTTCAGTGACTTGGGATATAGCTATGTCAGTTTGATTATTTCCTTGGACAGCTCTTGAAAGACAAATGATGGGGGCCGAACGTCTATTAAAAATAAAAGTATAAAGGATCAGTCCTTGTATTCTGAGAGCAGGGAAAATAAAGAAAAAAGAAGAAAAATGAAAAAAGATAAAGGAAAAAAAAAAGAAAATAAAAAATAAAAGTAAACAAGAAATTAAAATATACTATTTTTTCAGAAAAGAATAATCTAATTGTATTCTATAATTGAACTAAAATTATAATAATTGCAACAAATATTTCTCTAATGCTAATTGGTCATTTAAACTTATTCTTTGATGTCAAGGAAATTGATTAGAAAATTCCATACTTGGGCTTGCACAAGATAAATTGCTTATTAAGGAATTATAATAAGGTGATCAAATATAAAAGATAAGACAAAGTCAAGCTAAAGTCAAGCTAAAGGTTCACTTTCACACCAATGAAAATGAAATGTACTTGTATAATACTTGTAATGACAGCCTAATTATTCAGCATTTTGAAGTAATTTTTCTCAAAGACCGAATTCATAGAGTCATTGAAATTGTATTGTTTTCTTTATATTTAACTAAATATAAAAATCTCTTCTGATTTTTATTGTTTTTTCCTGTTTACTGGATGTTTGGTTCAATTTATTCTTATTTTATCAAATTCTTTTTTTTTTTTAATTAGTTTTTATTGATGCTTTGTGCATTTCATACATTTTTCCAATTCAGTTCAGGCTTATTTCCCTTTCCCTCCCCCCCACCCCCACCCCATCCCAGATCATGTATTCTGCCATAACTGTCCTGCATCTTTCTCTCAGTTTTTTTTTTTTTCATTTTTAGCTATAAGTGATAATCCATGAGTACAAGCATCCTTCATGCAAAATCTATCTGCAGGCTGTTGTGCCCAAACACCTACAGCCCCACCATCCAGTGGGGGGTGACAGGTTGTTTGTTCAATCAAGTTGATCAAATGAGTGTCCAGACTACATTGCTGTAGTTTCACCATTCACCCCAATCGCAGCCCTTACTGAATCGTGAATTATTTTATCAAATTCTTGAGTTGAAACATTAAGTCACTAAATCATGCCCTTTCTGATATTTTATTTATTTTTTATTTTTTGGGGGGGGTCTTTTCAAGACAGTGTCTCCCTGTGGCCCCAGCTGTCCTGGAACTCACTCTGCAGACCAGGCTGGTCTTGAACTCACAAAGATCAGCCTGCCTCTGCCTCCCAAGAGCTAGGATTAAAGGTGTGCTCCACCATGCCTGGATTTTTAAATTTTTTTTTATCATTCATTTTCATTTAATTCTAAGAATTATTTATTTCATTCTTGATTTCTTCTTTGACTCAGTCATTCATTAACGTGTTGTTTATTCTCTATGAGTTGGTGTAATTACTTGAGATTCTTTTGCTGTTGATGTTAAGCTTTATTACAGTGTGGTTAGATAGGATACATGGAGTTATTTCAATTTTATGGCTAATAATAATGTTAGCTTATAGTTGCATAAGTCATCTAACATATCCTGAGCACAGTGCTAAGTGCATACTGACTTCTTATACTGACTCCATCAGAAAGTTGGAAGACAGACATCCTTATCCTGTACGTATGAGGAGATGGGTTGAACTGTTGATTTCCTGGTGCCACATGTGTATGTCTAGGACAAGCTGAGAGTCTGCCATGTTTTGGACCTTAAGTCTATATTTTTCCTACTGAGCACAGTCAAACAATTCCACAGTTCTAAACCAAATTTTCCACACATATCCTGCCACCCCCACTTCTGACTTCCCTGTCCCTGGTCTCCTACCTTCAGACATTCGGGCTCTGATAAAGCCTCTTAGGTTCTGATACAGACTCTGACTTTCCCCCTGACATGTCCTGGTCCACAAGTTTCCCAGGCCACAGGATACCTTTCTTTCTGCTCAGACCTTGATCTCTACTGTGTGAGAAGTTAATGCATATTTTCCTCTAGAATCACCCTTTTCTTTTTTTTTTAATTCAATAAGTTTTATGGAAAATGGTTCCAAATTAAACAATAACATTAAAACCATATACACATAGTTGCCATTTAAGCCGATTAAGATTTCTAAAGTTCCTTAAACATTACATTATCAAATGTCCTTCTTTCTCTAATAGCCACATCAATCTTATTTACACACAAGCCTGTTCATACGCTCTCAGAATTCACTCTGGTTTTGTCAGCAGTATTCAACAAATCTGTCTTTCTGAATAAAAACAAGTTAAGCAAACTTTCTTTTGTAAAGAGCCAGATAAGAAATATTTCATGTTTGCCGTACTGTACTGTTTCTGGTGTTACCACTCAAACCTCATACCTTAGCCTATACCAAACAAGTCCTGGACCATGTATTAATGGATGAGCCCCATGTGTTCTTATAAATCCTCAGGTAGGAAAATAGGGGCGTGATCGATTTGCCCTCCATCATTTAATTTGTCAACTTATGGTCGTGGATAAGCTAAAAATAAAATCTTCTACTTGAGCTTTGGTCCTCTGTACCACAATCTCTATCTTCTTAGCTTAATTTAAACATAAACTCCAGCAAATTAAATAGCTTGTCTCTACTTCATAACTTTTCTTTGACTGTCAAATTTGCTAAAATAATTGTGTACAGAAAATTCTTGCTTTCTGTCCATTCTCACCCATTCTTCAAGCCTTATTGTCTTGGGACTGTGCATACTGTCAATGTGAGTTTTTTAATCCAATATAGTGAGGTTCCTATATTTTACTTACCTGGTTCTTGAGCCTAATCAATATATTGAACAACCCCAATTCTATATTTCTTTTTCTCTAAAAATAGTTACATTATTGGTGATGTTAAGAACGAGATAAACAATTAATAAAATGTGATCAAGCACAGCAACAAATGGTAATAATGTTAGTTTCCTATTTCCTTTTCTTTCATTCGAACTGTCAATTAGAAAATTCAGTTGATGTTTTATGGGGTTTTCCACCTGATTTTTCTGGGGAGCTCATGCTGACCACTGTGCACTCTCCTTTCTCTTAAGCACATGTGTCTTTTAGTCTTTTGCTTCTTTCAGTCCTCTCTGTCCTTTTTTATTTATTATTTTTTATGTATATGAGTGTCCAGTCTGCGTGTAGGTTGGTGCACCCATGTCTTGCAATGCCTGGGAGGTCAGAAGAGGGCATCGGATTCCCCTGGAACTGGAATTAAAGACGGTTCTTAGCCGCCCTGTGGGTGCTGGGAATCAAATCCGGATCCTCTGCAAGAGCAGTCGGTGCTCTTAACCACTCAGCCATCTCTCCATCTCTCTGTCCTTTTTGCTCAGTCCATAGGTCCTTCTGCGTCAAATGCACTTTTCCTTGGTTTTGTCTGGGTGTCTCTTTCTTGACGTCTCAGGTTCAGACATCTTTCTCTCAGAGGACTCTAGCCTCTCATGAATCTAGTCCTGTTTCCTCTCTCATGCCTCCCCTTCAGCTCTCTGGATAGCACTTGTCACGGCAAGCCATTTCTTCTTTTGTTTGTCACTGGGTTTATTGTCTGTCTTTATCACTATGGTATACAAGACTTAAAACTCTGTTCCCTGTATACAGCAAATGTTCAAGAAACATCCATGTAGTTGAATTATATGGACATGTTTATACTTCCCCTGCTCTATCTTTATGCCACATCTCTCACAGACTATAAAGTCACACTCTAATCCAGTAAAGATTGTGACATTTTTGTCCCCTAGAAACCTAACTTGTTCTTGTCTCTACTTTCTAATATTTCATGTTTAAGGGCTGTATATTTGTTTTTCTTTTTTTTTTTTAAGTTTTTAATCCCACCACCCTATGGGTCACTGGATATTTTTTAATTACATTTATTTTTAAAATTTGTTAATGTGTATGAATGTACTGTCTGCACGTAGGTTTGTGCATCCGTGTCGTGCAATGCCACGGAGGTCAGAAGAGGGTGTCGGGTTACCCTGGAACTAGAGTTAAAGATGGTTTTCAGCCACCATGTGGGTGCTGGGGATCGAACCCGGGTCCTCTGCAAGAGTGGTCAGCGTTCTTAACTGCTGAGCCATCTCTCAAGCCCCAATTTGTTTTTCTAAATCACAAACTGTAATTCTTGCTCTCTTAGATTGAAATCAGGCAGGATTTCTCACTACTTGCAGAACAGGTCTGGGAGTCCTTAGCTTGTCAGACAAGTATTCTTACCCAGCTGGCCACCGTTCAGCTCAGCAAAGTTTTATTGCATTCTTAGTTTGAATAAAGAGATGGATAAAAGGATAGTTTCTCTTAGACTATGAGATTTCATTGCAAAAAAATTCTATAAAGTTGTGTAACATAGAAGGGAGATTATTTGTCTAGTGGTATAAGTCAAGATCTCTACATATGACTTTTCAATCTTTCTTGCAATTATACTAATTTCCATGATGAAGATTTCTCTTAATCAAGGGTTTCTACTATGCTCACTGCTGATAGTCCAAAACTTTTAACTATGATAGACAATGAAAGATTCTCCATGTATAGCTTGTTTTTATTTTTATTTTTTTATTTTCATGTGTATGAATGTTTTCTCTGCATGTACGTAAGTGTACCCTTGTTGTGCAAAGCACAGAAAGGCCAGAAAAGCATGGTGGATCCCCTGAAACTGCAGTTACAGACTACTGTCAGCCACGATGTGGGTGCTGAGAATTGAACTCCATTCCTCTAAAAAGTAGCCAGTGTTTTTAACCACTGAGCCACCTGCCCACCCCATGTGTATTTATTTTATTTTATTTATTTATTTATTTATTTATTTATTTATTTATTTATTTGTTTATTTATTTGGTCTTTTCAAGGCAGGGTCTCCCTGTAGCCTCAGCTGTCCTGGAATTCACTCTGTAGACCAGGCTGGCCTTGAACTCACAAAGATCCGCCTGCCTCTGCCTCCTGAGTGCTGCGATTAAAGTCATGTGCCACCATGCCTGGGCCCCATGTATATTTTTAAACAGAGTTACAAAGCTGGACAGTCTGTCAGAGAAAAGAAACACATAATTTTTTGTAGTTGTGTCTCTTCTAGATCCTTTATCTTTTCCTAACCCCAGAGGCTTGTACTCTATTTTCATCACTTTATGATTGTTGTGTACTCAGAAACTGGAAAATAGTAGATAACCAGGAAATATTCTGGAATAAATAATATTACAAACTTCTTCATTAAACAAATATGTTTCAAATGTGCATTTTATAGCATGCATTTAGAAAGCCTCTTAAAATTATGAAATCATGCAAGAAAGTTGTCAGAAATTAAACAGATACAGCCCCTATTTCCTTCATTGAATAAATGATGTTTTAGACATTTAAAGCCACCCTAATTTATTCTCTATCAGACATGACACTTTGAAGTAGGCCTGACCCATACATCCACCGGAGTTAAGTCATCCAGGGGCTATGTGTGTTTACTACCTGGTCAAGTGTTCAACTCATTGAACCTTCCTAGACAGACACTAAATATTTTCTACAGATTTCAGCTTCCTAGAAAATGCAAGTAAAATTTTAGTGAAACTGCAGAGTCCTGTTGTCACTTTCATTACTTATACTAATTCCACCTTCGTACATGACTTTATCTTTGCTGACAAAATTTGTTGAGAGAAATAAAAATCACTGTGAATTTTTACTTTCAGAAAAACATAGCATTTAAGAAATCCTTAAGTTTTATACATACGTACAAAATATTCTAACTTTTGTGAGAAACACTATCAGTGTAAGGACTGATGGTCAAGATCCACACATACATACAAGGATATATGGCCTTCCCTCAATACTGTAGATTATTAGTGTTCAAACCTCTATAGTTGTTGAATAACGCCTGTGTGTTGCTTATATACCTATTTCCACTTCTTTGTGTATGGTGTGCGTGTGTGTTTTCATGTGTGTACACATGTTGTGTGTGAGAGTTCTGCAGGCTAAAATTGCTGCAATTGTGCCTTGCAATTGGATGTCAGAAGACAATCCTGGGTGTAGGTCCTCCCTTTCCACCTTATTTGAGGCAGGGTCTCTTCGTTGTTTACCACTGTGCTATGTACACCAAGCAACCAGTCCCACTGTTTTCAAGGGATTCTCTGGTCTCCAATTCCCATCTCACTAAATGGAACTGGGCTAGATAGGTACTCCCACACCTGGCTTTACAAGAGTTCTTGGAATCCAAACTCAGGTAGGTACTTATGCTTGCACAGGAAGTACTTTACGCACATAGCCATCTCCCTAATCCATGGTATAATTTCTTAATTCAACGATCTTATTTTTACCCTGGATTAACCCACTTTGAACAGCATCCAAACTGTCTTGGGTTGACGCTGCCACCTGCTGGCAGGAAACTGTGTGAGTCCACAGCACACCCTCTGAGTCTTTTTATCCTCTGAGAAATCGTGCTGAATCCTCTCACACTGAATCCTCGTCTCTTCTATGCCTTAATTAACCTTGCTTTCAGTAATCCCTTTCACATATGCTCAGACATATTTTTAACTCCATATCCTCTTCCCCTTTCAATTGCCTCCATTTCCTCAGGGTGCCGATCTGTTTCCCCCTTCACTCTTCTGCAACTGAAACTTGAGACTAAAACCTTCTGATATATCGTCAACTAGTATATTGTATGCTAGAAGGGCAAATGTATCAGAGAAGCTGTGAAATGCAAAGTCAAATGATGTGCTTATAAACTAATGAGTAAAGAATGCAGAATCTTAATCTTCCTCTCTCCTTTCTTTCCTCCACAGAAAGTAACTCCCTTATAGTCATGTAATAATAATACATAGATGGATACATTATGGATACAGTACCATCCCTTTAAATCTTTTTTATATTTCATTCCTTTCTCATAATATTTTGTTAATGTGTTCAGTTAGATCTCAAAGAGATACAGCATTATTTTTAGGGGCTGCATAGTATTTCATTTTATGATTTGCTGGAGTTTCTGCAACAAATTTTCTCTTGTAATGCTTTTACCCCCTTAATCTCTTGTAGCTGCCAAATTATGCTCTAAATACAATTGTGCCAATTTTAAGTGTAGTTGTACAATACATATCAAGAAATAAATCGAATAATTATATTGCAAACATAAGAGATGGAAGATATAACTGTTCTGTAGTAAAGATAAAAAGCCAGTAACTTTTATGACAATGTTTTACACAACTTGAAGTTCTAGCTAAGCATGTCAGTTTATGCTCTTAAGTTTTGGTAGTTGGACTAATACTTTCCCAAGCATGGGAGAATGCAGTTCTACTTCTAACTGTACGTAAAATTACCTGTGTGTAATATGGGATTTTTTTCAAATATTCATTTTGGCAAATTATTAAACTACAAGTCTTTTGAATACTTGATTTGAAAATGGTTCTGCTTAAAGTTAGCATTCCTAGCCTGGCATGGTGGCACACGCCTTTAATCCTAGCACTTGGGAGGCAGAGGTAGGCGGATCTTTGTGGGTTCAAGTCTAGCCTGGTCTACAGAGTGTGTTCCAGGACAGCTGAGATACAGGGTGACTCTGTCTCTAAAAGACAAAAAAAAAAAAAAAAAAAAAAATTAACATTCCTAGTTTCCTTTTAAGATTATAGCAGCTGTTCATGTATAGTAACAATGATAAACCATGAAGGTACTATGGTATCATATATCCTAATGTCACATATTCCATTTTCATCATTGTTTAATTAAGGAAGGTTTGAGATTACACCGGAAATTTGCATAGACAAACATTTCCCTTTGCATGCATATGTATTTTTATACTCCAAAATGCATGGCTGAAGTGGAGATTAAAGATATTTTAAAAATTTTCACTAAATTCCTGAGGAGCCTGAGACCTAGTAAGAAGTTGTGTCTTCACAGTTGTAAACAACGATGATATGACACAGGTTCCCTGTCTTCCATATCATGCTGAATGCTCTGTGTGTCTTAGTTCACATATTCCTATTAAGGGCCTTTCTTGGTAGAATAATATATTGTTAGGTCTTGACATATTGCTGTTGTTCTTGTAGTATTAAGTGCTCTACTTGATAGACTATATTCTTGGTTCTTGTCATTTATTTTTGATATTTCGGTGGCGGTCGTTGTTATTGTTTTTATCTAGTTAGGCAGATGAAGCTAAGAAAAGGAAAATATTTTCACAGATCAGATTTCATTGAGTGATGAGAAAGTCAGGCCTGGATTCTGGTGGTTTCAGTTCAGCTGTGGCTTCGGAAGCCTGTGTTTGAGCCTCAGAGCTTTGTAAGCACTTTTCTGACCAGCAGAATGTCAGAAATCAGTCATGGAAGGGAAAGGGGCTTGCGAAACTCTACATTTGCTGCCGAACTACTGACTGTTGATAGGTTTGGGGAAAGGGAGGACTGAGGACTACAGTTATGAAGCCACTGCTGCGCCCACCAGGCTCCAGCAGCCAGTTCTAAACTCAAGAGCTTCTAGATGGCCACCCTTAAACTCAGCAGGTTATAGAACAAAGCAAATAGACAGGACTGAGGGACAAGACAGAGTAGATTAGGAGGGAGAGAAACTAGAGATGGTGGGGGATTAAAGCAGTCGGCACACATTGTGTACCTGTACGAAATTGCCTAAGAACAAACTTAATTAATAAAAATAGACTAAGTTGGAAAAAAATGAAAGCAATAGTAGAAGGAAAAAAGAAGGGCAGAATAAATAAGGAAAGTGCTTAGGGTTTCCTTGGGGTATTTTTAAAGGAGCTTTTGAGCCTGACACTTACAAAGATTAGGTCTACAGGTTGAAAAGTAAGAATAAGGGGGCTGGAGAGATGGCTCAGCGGTTAAGAGCACTGACTGCTCTTGCAGAGGACCCGGGTCCGATTCTCAGCACCCACATGGCGGCTAAGAATCGTCTTTAACTCCAGTTCCAGGGGAATCCGATGCCCTCTTCTGACCACGTAGTATTGTAATACACGGGTGCACCAACCTACATGCAGACAGTACACTCATACACATAAAAATAAATAAATAAATTAATTAATTAAAAACAGAAAAGTAAGAATAAGAAAATGTGGATATTTGCTTCGGACTTCTTTCCATTGTTTGTAACTAGAAGTTTTTAATATTTAGATACTTGACTAATTTAGGACCTTAAGAGGAGGATAAAATTATTAAAGGAAATGTAGCTATGTAATTCAATAAAAATTCCTTGACATTTCAGGACTCATCATCAATGAGATGAAAACTTTAAATAAAGTTATCATGAAAGCCTTTTCTGAGAAGGTGTCTTAAAGATAAAACAGAAAGAGTTAATACCCTTGAGAAATGTGGCTATCTGGAGAAAAGCACTCCAGAAAAGTAAATATACAGGCATCTAGTATCAGAGTGAGGAGAGAGAGAGAGAGAGAGAGAGAGAGAGAGAGAGAGATCAGGGACAAAACAGGGAGACCAGTCAAAACCTTTCAGGTCACTCTAAAAACTTTGGCATTACTGATGAGGAAAACCTAGCAACCTTCTGAAGACATTGGATGAAGAAGAGAAAATGTGTTGATAGGGAACATATTCTGAATCTATTCTATGGCATTACTTTGAGAAAAGAATAGGCTCAAATATCCTCCAGAGGAGGCTGAATTACCAGAATGACACAGTGGTTTGCACTGTACAATGACAACCCTCTTGTGTCTGATTCTCTATCTTATGACTGACAAATGTAGCCAATAGAGAACCATGTGTGAGATACAACAGTCGTGTACTGATTATAGTTTCTGGGAGTCACCAAGGTCTCAAGCTGTGAAGAAAAGTCATAGAGGAGCCCAGCAGGCTCCAGGCTCTACTAACTTGCCACACTATAGTCATAGATCTATTAACAAACACTGTTAGCCAGTAGGAGCCAGGGCCACCACCACGCAATTCAGTGTTTATCACAGAACATGCCTTCTTTTGTCCCTCATTTTTTTTTATTGTTATTGAATGTTTTTCCATAAGTCATACATCATTTCTCAATTAATTTGTCCCTCATTTTTTTTATTGTTATTGAATGTTTTTCCATAAGTCATACATCATTTCTCAATTAAATCTAGAGTTACTTCCCTTTCCATGTCCCCCACCCCACCCGAGTCCCTGCACTCTGCCCTACATGTCCTGTATCTTTTTCTGAGTCTTTCCAGATTTTTTTCCTTTCAGTTCTTTAGTTTTTGTTCTCTCCAACTTGTATTGCTATATATATATATATATATGCATATATATACATAAATATATAAATGCATACATACATACACATATCACTTGAATTGGAGGACCCCTTCTTTTATTCCCACAGAAGCTTTTATGCATTTAGTAGCTGGAAGTGGCTTTCATCAGATTGCATCTCTGATGATACCACTGTCATTTCTGGTCTTTACCTCTGTTGTTGGTTCCATAATGTATATGATCTGTCTCTTACAACAAATTCCTACTTCCATGGAAACTCGATCTTACCTGCACCTGCCTAATACGGAACCTTTCCAGGAAAATGTTGAATTGCTTCCACATTTGATAACATCATAAATAGTTTTTAAAAACACAAATCTGCTGGGTGTGGTGGCACACATCTTTAATCCTAGCACTTGGGAGGCAGAGGCAGACAGATCTCTGTGAGTTCAAGGCCAGCCTGATCTACCAGATGGGGCTACAGGGAAACCCTTTCTCCAAAAGATGAAACACACACACACACACACACACACACACATCTATGTTCATTGTAGGACGTGCTTGCCTCAACCAATTACATTTGAACATTTCAAATGGAGACTTTTTGTAGTGATGGAATATAGTTTTATAGTCTGATCCAAATTTTAAGACTAATACTTAATCCCAACTTCTGCTTGTGAATACTGTCAATTTGGAAATTGAGAACAGATGTTGACAGAGATATATTTGCCTGTCTGATACTTCAGCAAACACTCTCTGAAGGAAAGACAACATGAGATTAGACTGAATAAATATCCTCTTTTAAATTTATTTTGCCAATATTTTTAGCAGTATCCCCTAAAGATGACATCTGTAAGAGGATGAACACAAAGAGATGTTGTCATTAAAACTCAGGGAGGTTTTCATACTTTAACAGCACAGCTCTGAACATAAGACATCCACATTAAAGAGAATAATTCAGCATGTTTCAGTTTGAAATGTAAATGGATACCAATTTTGCTTGTCAGTGATTCCTGACTTCAGGGTTTTTCCTTCCTAAATGTTTTGGGTTTGATTTAGTTGTTGTAGTTTAAGTAACTCATAACAGGTATGTCTGAATAAAAGTCTTTAGATACTCTTTGGAAGAAATTGTGAGGAATTTTCTTCATTATTATCAATAAGATAGTATTTGGATTGCAGAAGTAACTCTTTAGCAAAGTAAAAATAATAACACCCAACTCTATTGCCACCATGGGTTCAGTAGTGTCTTCCTCAGCTCATCTATGTTAGAGATTTGCTGGCATGCTCTTTTATTTAATCATTCGGATGAACACATGGGCTATTCTTGCATAAGATGTGGTGTCCAAGTGATTAAATCGTATTTCCGATTTTCTATAACCCATACGTGGTAGAGAGAATATATCTTCGGTATACTAACTACAACAATCCATCCTTAAATTTCCATATTGTTAGATAAGGAAACAAAAATAGTAAGCTCAATATTGTAGTCTCATTTAAATCTCATTAGACATATATCGATTCTTCTTTTAACAGTTATACAGCCAGTGGCATGAGCTTGTAGAATTAACTTCTAGCTAAATGATTTGCTGAAGTTTATTTAAATCTTTATCTTAATTCTAACAAGCAATGGAAAATCTTAAGCCAATGACTCTGGATCCAGAGTTACAAATAGGGAAACACTGGACAAATGAGTTCCTGATTTTCAATGTCATCCTCTGTTAACACCCAGGGTTTCAGTGAGCCTCAAATGCAACAAGATTATAAAATATTGTAGGTGTTTTTCTACTCCACAATATGTTAGAAAATACTGGTTTTTGGATACCCTATATTCTGGTTAATTTCAGCAAGAAACAAAAGATGAAAGAAAAACGTGATAAAATTGATCCATGTTACCCAAGGATAATTTTCAGGGTATTTAAATTTAGTATACAGTGAAGTGTAGACCATTGGGAATTCTTAATGCTGAAATTTCCATAGCAGTGTTGACCATCAAATGGCATTCCCAGGAGGAGAGATGACAGAGAAGAGATGTGCTGAAGTCATTTTGGAGGGAGGCATAGTATTGTAGCCATCTTGCACTCAGAGCTCTAATGATACCTGCGACATTTAGCATAGGCTCTGATGCTGGATTATCCTAAGACAGTCAGTAATGACTACAATAAATTATATTAAGCTAGATATAAACACAGCTGCTAAGGTCAGATCTTAAGGGTATAGACTTACACAGAAGTATGGTGAATTACTTAGTTTCTGCTTTTTTGTGTTTATTTATTTATTTATTTATTTATTATTTTACTTTGTTTTGTTTTGTTTTTGAGACAGTGTTTTCCTATAGCAAGAGCTGGCTTGAAACTCACTCTGAAGCCCATCTCACAGAGACCTGCATGACTCTGCCTCCTGGGTGTGGGGATTAAAGGTGTGCACCACAAAGCCCAGCTTATTTATATCTTCATATTCTATTAGTATAGCTCATTCCTGTGTACTAATAACTCCATAGCATTTACATCAACGTTTTCAACAGTTCACTGACTTTGCTGACTTGTGATTAGAGCTTAGAATTATTGGATTTCTGGCCTTGCCTCACTGAGATTTTTTTTATATCTACTTTTCATTAAACATGTGTGGGGCAGTGTATTGCACATGCATGGGGAATTGCACCTCTTGTGCCCAAGTGGATGAATGTGAGGTGTTTCTCTGTCTTATTCCTTTGAAAAATCCTCTCATTTTTAATCTATAGCCAGCCAGGCAGTCAGCAAACCATAGTGATCCTTCTGCTTCTGCAGTCCACAGAACTGGGGTTACAACTGTTTATGCCCACATCAAACTTGTTATGTGGATGTTGGAAATTTGACCTCAGATCCTTGTGCTTGCACAATGAGCACTTTTACCTACTAAACCATCTCCTCAGCCACTGCTTTAAATGCTTGACTGCATTACAAAAAGCAAGCTAGAGCAGGAGAGATGGCTCAGTGGTTAAGAGCACTGGCTGCTCTTGCAGAAGACTGGGGTTCAGTTCCCAGCATTGACATGGCACCTAACAACAGTCAATAACTCCAGTTCCATGGGATCCAATGCCTTCTGACCTCCCTGGGCATTGCATGACATGGGTGCACTTACATACACATAAAATAAAAATAATAAATAAAATGTTTTTAAAAAGATAAAGTAAGCTTTCTGTATCTTGTAGTTTCTTTTCCTCTGGCTTCTATTACTAGTCACTATTCAGAGTTCATGTGTTATTTTTCTTGTGGGTGGAAGTATATTTGGGGGCATTACTTGTTCTGTTCTCACAATTTGAGTCATTTTAGTTTGTGAGAGAGAGGCTTTTGAAGGAGTTTAAGACAAGCTCTACACATTCCTGTGAATCACCACCCAGGAATGAACATCGAAGTGAGACTACACCTCTTTTTTGGAATCTGTATTTTTCCGATTATTTAACCTAGATTGAAATTGTAATCTAAGCCACCATCCATGGAGCACGTATTCCTTTTCAGGCACTGATCTATGTAAGCTTGACGTGTACCAATTCTTTTGGTTACTCTATTATGGTGCAGTATTACTCCATTATACAAACAAGGAAACAGACACAGAGGTGAATGGCTTTTCCAAAGATAATACACAATGAGAATGTCACTAACTCAAAAACCAGATTCTGAAACTATATTGCATTTAGAACTTGGGGTTTTATTAAAATGAAAATAAACTTAAAAGTCCACATAGTGCCAAATTTCCATATAAGTAACTGGTAGTTTTAAGTTCTAGAAAGTGTTTGAAATTTTTAAGTGTTTTTAAAACAAAGTACTTTAAGAATTATGTTTTCAAACTAACTAAATAGTCTAAATATAAATTATTTGAGCACACTTGAATTGACCAAATGTAATCATTGCTAATTTGGGGAATTACTTAGCAGTCCAAGTTTTCAAGCTGTATGACTCACTAATAAATATTAAAAGAAGAACCACTGACAAGAAAATAGGAATTTCCAGAACATTAGTTTGAACAACTACCACATCTAAAAATACCTTCAAAAAATGAAGGTAAGAAAGTAAGAGCTTGTAGTAACTGAGTGGAACACAAAACAGTAAAAACCTTAAAGAGGGCAGAAAAGATAACTTTATGTGATCTTGTTAAACCTTCTCCAAATATCATGCTGAAGAAAGGTAGCTGTCTGTATGGGAAAAGTGAGCAAGAGAGGTATTAATTTCACATGGACTCTAGCACCATCCTTTTCCAGTGAACCTCAGAGCCAAGCTCACCCCCATGGTACTTCAAACCATGGCAACATACATCTATCCAGACTCCAGGTTGATACTTATAGCCCTGACCCCATACTTTCTGATAATGCCAGACTCTAGCCACATCCCTGTTGGTCTAAGATGCTTGTCTCAGATCACACTGCCTACCTAAAACATAGAATTGTGATAAGTCCAGTCCATGTATTCAGGCACCAGGCTGCCCTTCAAATCAGTCCCTGAAAGCTCTGATTCAAGACATAACCATTGCCATATCAAGTTATCTGAGCTCAAATTTCAGGCCCCAGTGGATCCTGCTTTAAGGAAAAACAAACACTCAGAAACCTAAGCACCAGATCCACTCTCAAAGACCTAAGCATGTTCCAGTACTCTAATCTTGGAAACTCAAGCCTCAGATTAGTCTAGGGAAGAGTGCAGTTGAAGACCCAAATTCAGATCCTCTAGACATCTGTGACAGCTCACTTTGTCAACTTGACATAACGTAGAATTGAGTCCTAAAAGGGACTCAGTGAGGGATTACCTACACTGAATTGGTCTTTGAGCACTTCTGTGGGTCACACTGTCTTAGATAAATTGATGTGGGAAGCCCAGCCCACTGTGGGCGGCACCATGCTCTAATTCTCTAGACAGAGGATCCTGAAATGTATGAGTGGAGACATATAGAGGAGCACCAGAAAGCAAGGGAGCACACATAGATTTATTTTTCTCTGCTTCCCTGCCACCTTGAGTTCCCTACTATAATATAGTATAACATGAAATTGAAGGTATAAATAAACCTTTCTCTTGCAAGTTACTTTTTGTCAAGGTATTTTCTTATAACAACAAAAATGGAACTAGGAAAGCAGCCTACACACAATCTCTTGATGGACTGACTAGTAAAGGGTTTTCCCTGCTTAAAGACAGTTTGCAAAAAACATAAGATGTTGCTTCTTCAAAAGCCTAGGTGTGCAAACAATATCATAAGGATCAAGAATAATCAGGGAATCATGACCTCACAAAAATGAAATGAAACAGTAGAAACCAGTCCTAGAAATACAGATCCACAGATTCCCTAAGAATTAGATAATCATCTTAAGGAGTTCATAAACTAAAAGAGAACATAAGCAACTAAACAGAATTAGAAGAATGATACAGGAGCAAAATGGAAGCTGCAACAAGAAATGTGTACTCAATTAAAAAATCTGAAGCTACAAAGCACAATAACTGAACTGAAAAAAAATCCATGGAAATCTGCAACAACATGCTCAATTAAGTGAAACAATGATTTAGTATGTTAAAATAAGATACTTAAAATGGCATAATAGAGAAAAAAAGAAAAGTAAGAAGAATGAAGAAAGTCTGAGACTTTATCCTTCTAAACTGACTTTCTAAGATATTTCATCACAATGATACAAACAAGACTAACACAAAGAGTAAAATGGGGATAGGGGATAAATTAAAGTGTAGAATTTACATATCCAGTTCAATTCAGTTGATTGCTTGGTATCTACTATTATAAAATATCTTATGTAAGTTTCTTGATAATTATGGAGAAAAAAGACCTATAGTAGATTCACAAAAGGTAAGATAAAATAAAGCATGTCACTAGAAAAAAAAATCACAAAGGAAGATAAAAAGAGTAGAAAACTGGAACATGGAAATTATGAAAATGTTGGAATGTAGTTAATGAAATAGCAATGAAAAATCTATAGCTACAAATAATTACTGTAAGTATAAATGAACTATATTCCATAATCAAAAGACAAAGCAGTCTTCATGCATTTAGAAAAAAGGGACAACTCTATGCTGTCTCTAAGACACTTTATCTTTAAGAACCATATATTTATTGAATGTGAAAAGAAATAAAAACATATCCTACGCCAATGGTAACCAAGAGACCAGGTGCTTATGTAAAATTTGCTCAAGTCTAAAACTTATAAGAAAAAAGTTATAAGAAACAAAGAAGGGAATTATATAAAGGTCAATTTATGAAAATATTAGATTTGTATTTATGAGGCAACATCAGAGTACCTAAATAAATAAGTAAAGCAAATTTCATAGATAGGAAGAAATAGGCAGCTGTAAACTGCAGTAGGGATTTCAGGATCTCACTTTAGGATGGAAGAGATCATCTAGACACATCAATGAGCCAGCAAGAAAAAATTAGGCTGGGAGCACACCCAGCAAAACCCTGTCTACAGGCATAAATTGAAAATCACTTTGTGTGTAATATTATCAGAAAACACCGCTTTCTTTCATCTGATTTAACTTTATTTTTTTTTAATTTTTATTTATTTATTTTTTATGTGTATGAATGTACTGTCTGCATGTAGGTTTGTGCACCTGTGTCGTGCAATGCCACGGAGGTCAGAAGAGGGTGTCGGATTCCCCTGGAACTGGAGTTAAAGACGGTTGTCACCACTATGTGGGTGCTGGAGATCGAATCCGGGTCCTCTGCAAGAGCAGTCGGTGCTCTTAACCACTAGGCCATCTCACCAGCCCAATCTGATTTAACTTTATACTAATGATATACTTATTATTCTATGTGTAAAGCTCTAAGTTCCATAAGGATATAGATTTTCCATCCATGGGTCTATTTAAGAGAATTAGTCTAGTTGAAAATGACAGGGAAATATGAAAAGTAAGTAAATCATACCACTCATGTATCATTGGCTAACTCAGATATGGCATATACCCAACTTCTGTTCATACAAAATCACTTCTGGGTCTTTTTCCTAAGAAGTAGACTTGCTGCAGATGGCATTGCTTTTCTCTTCTACAACAAAACTCTTCTCTGCCTTGGGCTAGAGGAAGATGCCAAGGACACTATGGAAATGGTGAGTTGCAGGGTCTTTACCTTCACTGTGGCAAATGGACATTAAGTGCCAGAATATGCTCCACACATATTCAGTCCTTACAATGTTCCCTCTCTTATGTGCATTTTGAAATAGTTATGCACTGGAGCCTCTACAGAAAAAGGATATCAGAAAGGTTTTTCTTGAATGCATTACTTGAAGTCACCCTATTAATTAGGTTTATTAAATCAATTTTTATTGTAGCATTTTTTCATTGTACCATTAATATATGATAATGTCTAACTTAGATCCATAATGTGGTTTGGGGTACTATAAGAATTGAATATGGAAAAATGATCTTATTAATATGCATAGAAACACATTAATTTTATTTCCTGATAACTTCTAATTTTAATAGTTTAAAAACTTTTGATTCATGACCTTGAATAAAATATATACCAGAAACAGCAAAATTACATTATGTATTTTTTTCTTTTTAGCTATTCATTTCACTCCTAAATTATTTGCCCTGTTGGTAGTAATTAAAAGCATGCTTTAGGTTTTTAAATCAGTAAAGTGAACATGTAACCACAAATTCTGTACTCTAAAGACATTTAATTTATTTCATAAATACAAAGGGACTTATTAATTAGTAGTAGATTATGGTTTGACTTGCATATTATCACAATTTATTGTTGTAGGATCCAATTATCAGGGAACACAATTGTGGTTAGAATATATTATATTATTACAGAATTCAGTGTATAAATTGGAATAAAATTGCTTTAAACTTTCAGGACAGTTTGATGGTGAAGGAGAGAGGAACATAAGCAAGGAAGGGGTCAGCAATAAATGTAGAATACAGATTTTGTTGGTTTCTCATCTGAGTTTCTTTTCAGAAAGATACCCAGTTCTAATGGCACCACTCTTGTGGTAAGAGGAAGCCTACACTACTGACACCTGGGTATTGGCTCTTAGCATCTTCAGGACACTCCTGTATTCACTGCAAAATTTCCAGTGACAACTCAAACAAATAAGGAAAACTCCCCCAAAGAACTTGGGATGAGTTCCTTGTTAGATGTGGGCACTACAAGCATCTCGGATCAGAGTATGATGGGTCATGAAAAATTCCCTGGAAATAACAGGCATTTATTTTTAAACTACTTTGAGTTAAACATATAATACAAAATGTGAGGTATTATGAACAGCTTGGTCTATTTCTACAGTCAAAAAGAAAGCCTTTGGTGTTCTTCCTATGAAAAACTCTAAGCACATAGAAGTACAGACATTCTCTCTGTATAGAACTAACAAAAAGATGTTGGAAGATTTTATTCCCATGACATGAACTGGAGCAACACAGGAGGCAAAGAAACTCACAGGGTAAGAGTGCTACCTCAATACCCAAATGCAAATATAAACACAAAGGGACCCAGCAGAGATACAAACAGGAAAAAAGTAATAGCTGGTTGGTTGACACTGGTTGCTTGATAGTAAATAACCAAGTTATTTAGTTTTTCTAAGGTTCCCTTTAATTATCTTCAAACTAGGTATAACAATTCCAACATAAAATGTTTCTACAGAATATATATGATTATGTATGTCAGGACCAGGTGAATACCTACTGCATAAAAACAGCCACAATATAATGCCATTTGACAAAAAGATCTCACTGAAACCAAGGGAGCAAACCTAGAGATTCTAAGAACACATCCAGAGACGCGCCAACATCTCTGTATAAGGACAGCTTGCTGGGAAATTCCACTTCATGTTTTTTTGCTTCTGTAATCCATGTGTTATTGCTGCTTGGTCGTCCTGCACTGTTCATACTGCCATAGACCATGCAAAGTATACAATATCACAACACTTCATTTACCAGTAAAAGATTTCAGGAAGCAGCTACTATCTGAAAATCCTTAGCAGTAGCATTTATGTCTAAAATTTTGTGTTATAGTTAGTATGGTCCATATGTGATCAGTTAAGAAGTTATATTTACACACAATAACAACTATGAGGAATCTGCAGGAGAGCTATAGCTTCAATAAGATAGTCAAAAATTAATAAATTTTAGATATGCTTTTTTAATTTTTTTAATTAATTTTATTTATTTCCGGATGTGTATGAATGTACTGTCTGCATGCAAGTTTGTGCACCCCTGTCGTGCAATGCTGCGGAGGTCAGAAGAGGGTGTCGGATTCCCCTGGAACTGGAGTTCTCCTGGAATTGGAGTTTCAGACGGTTCTCGGCCGCCATGTGGGTGCTGGGGATCGAACCCGGGTCCTCTGTAAGAGCGGTCGGCGCTCTTAACCGCTAGGCCATCTCTCCAGCCCCTAGATATGCTTTTTGATTACTCTTGTTTTATTTTTATACATTTGAACCTACTTATATGTAACAATTGAGCAATAAGGAAGGTCTCAGGACCCCTGCCACACCCCCTTCCTCTAGCTCCTGCTTTCTTCGTTTACCTTCCCTCTGAAGATAAAGGAAGACTTCCATATAGAAAGCTTTGACTCAACTGTCCTAAGGTCCATGTAGAAGGACTGCAGTCCCTTGAAGAATGGTTGGGTAATATCACACGTACATAACTCTCTCTTTTATAAGGTGTAATATGATAAATCCTTCATCTATTCAGAATATGGAAGTTTGATCAAAATTAATATCTCATTACATGTCACCATCAATGGCTTCAGCTTTATTCTATGAACCTGGTATTTATCTCAGATATCTACCAACAGGATGCTTAGTTAACAGTATATCATTAGAGCTAGTGATATATTTATTTCCTTTTACTGTTTGTGTTTTCCTTCTTTGAAAATCACACAAGTAGCCTGGGAAAACTGATCTAGTCATCAGTATTCATTAGGGTATAAACATTTCCCCCAATTGTGCAGAGTAATGTAACATTGCTCAGCAGAAAATAAGAGTTGTCAGAAATAAAGCATCTATCTTCATGGGACAATTGATTATTATAAACAGTTGAACTTGAACACAGATATTTAAATATTCAAAACAGAAACAAAATAAAAAAAATATAACCACAATAAAGGAATCTGGATGACTTTGGGACCCCTGATGATTCTCATGAATGTAAAATGTGTAGAATGAAGCTGTCTACACAGGCTGCCAATACCATATTGTGTGGATAGCAGTGCTTCAGAATGCACTAGAGCCAGAGGCACCAATAACAAGCTGTCAGATTATGCAGGACAGGACAGGCCTTCGTAAGGTCAGGACCAATGCCTGTAAGTTCAAGGATGTTAAGAGAAAGACTTTAGAATTCACGCAATTGAATCTATAGCCTCTAATTAAGGAACAGTAATTTTAATCATTATATTCATGGTATATAGTAATCCATTTCTTAATTTAAAAGAATCACTTTTTATCTCTTTTCACATTTAGAAAAATTAGGAAAAGTGTACATAAGGTCAAGAATAATAGTACCGTAATATTCACTGAGGCACAATCTAAAGGAATCAGCATTTATATACCACCAGTAAATGAAAAACCAACGTAAAATGATACATACCCCTGCATCCACATACTTTCTGAGTACTTACATAGTATTTAACAGACTTAATCATTTGCTTCAGTAGAATTCTTCCAAGAGCACATTGAAAGAAAAAATTATCAGTCCTAATGCATTTTATTTGTGTTTTTTTTTTCCTGGAAAAATTGTTCCTCCAATTATTTCTTAAGTGAAACACTGTAGAAGTAACACTTTTGAAAAACAATTCAAACAAGCATTATATTTGTAAACCTTGACCAATATCATAATTAGACCACAGTTTTATAACTGTTGAAAAGACATAAATTTTAGAAAACCACATACAGACATTTCATAATCTTCACTATACATTTGATACATTGTGTGATAAAATCTTGAAAAAAATTCAAGGTTTCATTTTCCAGGAATATTGTTTTTCTGGTAAAGTACTATCAGAGAAAGACCTAGTTCAAATGAATCATAGATAAAGTTGTGTCTCAAACCAAGATAGTCACTGATAAATATTGAGCTCCCATGTCAATATTTTGTCTGTTACTTCCTAAAATGTTAAGAAAAATGAAAACAAAACAACAGCATTTGGAGTGTTTTCTAAAATATTTCCTTAAATATGATTTCATTTCTGAAATTCCGAAGCAAAAAATGTTCTAAAGAGTGTGCTGAGGAAAGGACTGTACAGATGCTTCATATATTATCTTCTATTTTTTATTTATTTATTTATTTTTGGTCTTTTCAAGACAGGGTCTCCCTGTAGCTCAGCTGTCCTGGAACTTGCTCTGTAGACCAGGCTGGCCTTGAACTCACAAATATCTGCCTGCCTCTGTCTCCTGAGTGCTAGGATTAAAGGAGTGTGCCACCATGCCCGGCCATATACTATCTTTTACCATGTTCTTTTTATGTTTGGTCATATGTGAGCTCTGCTACAACATATGACCCAAAATAGCTATGCATATGGTCTAACATCTGTGTAAATGGCAACTTCATCAGAAGATTGATCACCTCAGGCAGTGGGCATTGTGCTATGAATGAAAGTGGCCCCCTACTTAGGAGTCCCCAAATAAATAAAGGAGATAGACATATCAGTAGCAGTTATGCAGTTCTTGCAGGAGAGAAAACCTAGTGTTTCACATAACAAACCTCAGATCTTGGATCCATTATTTACACTGCGTCTCTAGTCATGAATAATATTGAGATCTTTTTAATTTACATATGTTAAAATACCTGGCCCCCAATCAAAGATTCCTGTTATCTCAAAACTTGAGTCAGAAAGAATATTCTACTGTATCAAATTCAGTAAAAAAAAAAAAAAATACAACTACAAGAAGTGAGGAAAACAGAAGATACTTGGAAAGATTTTCTTAGTAATTCTGTTTTGTCCTTGAAATGTAACAGTGAGCACATGAGTTGAGTTTCTTAAACACTTTGTGGCTGACTTTCTTTGATGGACACTGTAAGAAATCAATCCCTCTTCAGGTTTGCTTTCAGGTGGTGCTGGGACAGAGTCTATCACCAAAGGCCCTCCATGTGAAGCCCTACATGAGAAATGAGTTTATTTTTAAGTACTGAAGAAATCTTAGCTTCCCTAAGAAACAGATGTTTTCTTCTTTTGAGCTGTTACGTTCTACATATTCCTGAAGCTGTCAAGAAAATCAGTGCCAAATTCCAAGTCCAAATATAGCCATTTGAGGCTCTTATAATGACCTATGGATTGTGTTTATCTTTTGCTCCTTAAGTTTATTCAATTTATAATTCTTATTTTAATTTGTGGAAAAAACTTATTATTGAATCACACATACTTGCTAATGGAATTACATAACCCTGTGAAACGGCACGGGCATATAAGTAATGAATTAATATTTTGAAAATTATATTAGCATTGAGATTACAAAAAAATTATAACTTGGGCCTTAAGATGTTAAGATGTGTGTGTTATTATAAATACTAATCTTTTTGGTTTAAAGCAAATTGTTCTGTTCAAAAGTTATACTCATAAAAATAGAATTTATCTGAAATAATATTTAACAATATATGTATGATCAAATCCTTTTTACTGGACTGTTTTAAGAATAAAACATTAAGGCCAAATTTTACCCAATTTATAGATCAGCAGGCACATGTGAAACACTGCAAACCACTGTCATTCAAGGCTGTGTCCGTTTTTGCTGGAACAATTTCTGTGCCTGGTTCTCATTTCGAAGATTTAGCACACCTCATGCTACACAATTAAATATTGGACTGTCTGGATCTCTGTCCTATCAGAGCTTATTTAAGGGTAGGGATGGAACTTGACTTTACAAATATGGAATATGTTGTTCCGCCCATACATATACACAGTCATATCCAAAATGAATAGCTTCTCCCTTGAATGGGGAGAAAAATTCAAACTTTTGGGTAAAATAAACCATGAATACACGCACTTTATTTTTTAATCAAAGAAGTAGATCTCTTATTAACCTGCTCTGACCCTGTCAGCCTCACTGACAGTGTGGAACATCCAGGAGCTTTCCCAAAAGAACAAATATTGATGGAGAAGCAATTTAAACCAATTCAGAAAAATGACTGGATGCAAGAATGATAGTAATTATCCTGCCTGGGGCCTTCAGATAGATAATTTTAAGAAAGTCATGTATACTGCTTTGTATTTTACAACTTCCATTGAACAGAATATTTTAATGCTAATATACACTTTATCTCCAACTAAATGCCATAGATACAGTGTGATTCCAAGATGCCTGTTGTCCTAATTCCAAATTCCGCATTGAGTGCTCTTTGACAAATTTAGCCTGCCTATCCTAGTAAGAATATTGTTTATTACCAACTAATAATGAAATAATACTTAGTAAATTACTAAATTTACTTATTTTAAATCTATCTATCTATCTATCTATCTATCATCTATACATCTACACAAGATCAAGGCAAATGTCCACTTGGTAAAGAAAAGGTTAGTTTCAGTGTCTTTAAATAATAAATAAATATATATATATATATATATAGAATAAACAATACATATTTTAAGGCAAAACATAAAAAATCAGTAATAGATGAAAAAATATTAATGGGAATCAAAAGTACAAAAAAGAAGTTTTATTTATAATTTTTGAAGAACTTTTATTTTACTGTTTAAATGTTATTAATCATGTGTGTGTCGGTGGTGGTGCTGGTGAGGGTACACACACACACACACACACACACACACAGACAGGAGCTCCACTTGCTGGAGTGGGTTCTATCTGTCCACAAGGTGGGTTCTGGGGATGGAATGCAGGCTCTGAGGAAAATGTCTATGTCCACTGAGACATCTCAATGCTCAAGTTTTCCTTTTTAGTGTCAATATTTTTATTTTGCCTTTAACAATTAAATATTGAAGGCATTGAAATCAACAGCAGAAGCAGCAATTTTCAACATAAAGTTGGCATTATTTTTTTTTAACCTACATAAAGTCTGGAATATGAAATTAGGTTCTGAAGTAATTTCTTTAAACACAGTTTTCCTTAACAAAAATGTCATCACTGAAATAATCTGGTGGCATACAATCTTACTAAGAGATCTTGACATTCTGAAAAGGCAGCATGACCATTTTTCATGACAGTGGACAGAGCACTGTGGGATGTCTTTAAATTAACAGTGTTCCAAGCACCAATCATCTGTCAACATATGAAAACTAAAAGCATTTACTGGGATTAAAAACTTATGTCACAATAAAGCAGAAGTTATTTAAGGATGATAGGCACTAATGAACATAAAGAATTCAATTAATAATAATTAGAATACGAACTACATAACCTATTTCAAGTTCTTCCTGAATATTGAATCATTTAATCTAAATTGTTGGAAGGAGACACTCAGCCTCACTGCTTCATTATGGCCCTTTTGACCGTTACTCTACCTGTTTGGTATAATGAAATAGCCTATTTATTAGACTGAAATTTGTTTCATTCTACACGAATATTTAACATTTCAATAGAGTGTCTTGAAAAGCTCAGTGTACATGAGAATCAGCTGGTGCTAAAACCACAGGCTTCAAGCCTGGCATGGTGGTATACTCCTTTAATTTCAGCACTCAGGAGGCAGAGGCAGGCAGATCTCTGAGTTCAAGGCCAGCCTGGTCTACAGTGAGCTCCAGACCAGCTGGAACTAAAGGGAGACTCTGTCTCAAAAAGACAAAAACAACAATAAATAAATAAATAAATAAATAATAAATACTTCTGAAAAGTAGTTAAACCCTGATCTGATGTGTGATGGAGAAATGCACCAAGTATTGTTCTATCTAGGCTGGAACACTTTGAGAACTACCCTCCTGCTTTATCAAATTTCTAGTCTATTATCTAAAGAAGGTAGAGACCATATTATCAAAGTTTCTCAGTACAGAGAAGGCTTGGGAAATCCTCCACTGTCATTGATTAGATAGCACTGCTTTGTAGCTCTCTGTTTCTGGCTTGTGTGTATGTGAATTCCACAGCAATTTCTTTATTATGATCTTCGAGAGCAGACAACTTTTCTTCCTTCTACCATGAGCTTCTCTTTGTCAATAAGCACTACTTGACTTATCTAAGTACTGCAACAAATTCTCAGGGGGATATTATAACTTAGCCTGCACAATTTAACTTGAGCTATCTCTATACATGCATCAATGTTATCCAATAAAAATGCAAAGTATGATGTAAATTCAGTGTAAATTCCCTAGTAGCCCTAGCTTAAAAAATGGCAAAGAAATGGAATATCTTTTAACAATATTTCTTATTTACTCCAGTATAATCTGAAATAATATTATTGCAACATGTAACAACATTGTTCGTGAGATATTTTATATTTTTACAACTTTTGAAATTCCACATCTATGGCATTCCTGTTACAATTCATATACTGAATTTTTAGCAGTTTAAATATCTCTGAAAACAACAAATACTCTTAAGCATAACAGAGTATTTCATATTTTAACAAGTTTAATTTAAATTACAAAAAGGAATTTCTTCGTCATAGTAGTCCGATATCTATTTTGAGTACCTTGTAGCTACATATATGTCAGTGGCACCATAAAAGTCAACATAATTCTCAGCCTTTAACTATGACATGAGTTTATTTCCTCTGAGCTGGAGACCTGGAAAGACCTAAATGCAGGCGATTGTATCATATTAACTCAAGCCGCACTGAATATAGAAGAGAGGGAAGAAACTGAGCAGTTTAAACAGGAGATCGCCAAATCAGAAGAAACTTTCCTCACTGGAAATGACTTTTGTGAAAGAACAAAGCCCAGCTGAGTTGTTGGTTTTAGTTTCTGAAAGGCATCTGTTTTCAGAACTACTACCTTGATTGTAATATAAAGGAAAGAGTAGGAATATAAAAAGAATTTTGGAATAGCTGCTATTGAACTAATAGTGTTTAAATGACTTTATAAACATCTTGATTGATCTGCTGCTGTGAGGCATTTTAAGTACACTGGAGTGTTGAATTTAACTTTCCAGTCACACATGGTTGTCATTCCAACTCTATAGATGAAGGAGGTGAGAACAGAGTTTTTCTAAGGTTGCCTTCCCAGTAAAAGAACAAGGTTTGCCAGTGGAGAAGTCAAAAGCCTGTTTTCCATACAACTCCAGTACTGGAGGACTGTACAGAATTTTATTTTGTGAAGACCATTACTCGTAGGCCTATTATCTGAAAACTAATGTGACTGGCATATTTGCTTTAATCATAAAAACACCTGTGGAATCTCAGCATGTGAAGGAACAACTTTTTACTTTGTCATATAATTCACAGTGCACCATTTGGAGTAATAAACGAAAAGGAAATTTACTGGTACATTCAGCTCAGTAGAACTGCACTTCTGACCAGCAGTGTTCTACTGCCCTGCGTTTGCACTCTGTAGGTTCCAGGCCATTGACCAATGACACATTCTGTTCACAAGCTTGGTGGCCTAGCTCCAGTTATCTCAAAAATCAGCAAGGAAATTTCTTACAGGAAGATTTTAAAATCAAAGTAATGAAACTTGATTAAAAGTAAAATTATATATATGTTATCAACCATAAAATCAGAATTTTGATATCAATGTAATTGATACATTGCTTGCCTTGCAAATATATTGGACTAACCAAAAGGCTATGAACACCTAAAATTCATGAACATGAGTTTTTTAATATTACTGTCTCCAAGAACCAACTAGAATTATAAAATCTTTCTAAGCCTACTCTAAGTCTGTTTAGTTAACAATTTTGGAATAACAACTCATCTCTCATCATCTATTCCTTCTGAGTGGGAACTTGTAATCAATAGCAAAGCCCAGTCATAAAACACTCTTCTGAATTCTTCCTGCTTTATTCTATGATACCAGAAAATATTATGTGCCTTTGAATTGTAACTGCCACAGTTATTACTGGAGTCCATAGATTTCATTATGATGGTATTTTACAGAGAGAATGAAGGCAATTACTAACATTTCTCACTGTTAGAAAAAAAGACAAAATCCAGACTTGTATTGTTAAAATTCTGCAGTTAGGTGCTACTGTCTATTCTGTGTTTTACAGTGGTTTCTCAAATACAGCAGTGAAACAAATATTTCTATTAAGAGGAGGAAAGAATGAAAATTGCACAAATATATTGACAGGAATATGAGTGTGATGTTCTATTAGTTATTGACAACACTGGTGATATTAAAACTTTACACAGAATTTGTGAATTTGATAAAATTAGAAGTAAAGAAATAAGCAGATGAAACAGAATGAAAAATCAACTAGCAAAAAGAGTAACTCTTTTTTTTTTTTTTTTGGTCTTTTTCAAGACAAGGCCTCTCTGTAGCCCCAGATGTCCTGGAACTAACTCTGTAGACTAGGCTGTCTGTAGACTAGACTGGATTTGAACTCACAAAGATCAGCTTGCCTCTGCCTCCCGAATGCTGAGTGCTAGGATTAAAGGCTTGCACCACCATGCCTGGCAGGTTATAAGATTAACTCTTAATCTACAAGTACAAGCAAAATTGGCTATTGACCATTACATAGTATATGTTTAAAAATTTGTAGGAAACAATTAAAATAAAAAACTATAAAGAATTGAAATAAACATTATTGTGTACAAAAAAACTATTTAACATAAATATAATAGTACAGGTATAGAAATTCTAACTAGGAAGATACAGTGCAAAAATGCAATGGATGAAAACCAAATGATACCTTGCAGGTAGAAGAAAAAGAATGAGGATCAGAAGGAAGAGGAGGAGGAGGAGGAAGAGGAGAAGGAAGAGGAGGAGGAAAGGCTGAGGATATCCCAGTAAGTACATTGCTTGCCTTGCAAATATGAGAACCAGAGTTCAATCTCTAACATTCACATAAAAGACAGGTGCAGTAAAACACACACATCTGTAATCCCAGCTCCAGAGAGGCTGAGACAGGAGACTCAGCAAGTTTGCTGATCAGCAAGTCTAGCTGACTAAGTACATTCCAGGTTTAGTGAGAGAGCCAGGCTCAAAATATAAAAGAGAGAAATGAATCCTGTATGAGACCCTAGGTCAACACACACACACACACACACACACACACCACCACCACCACCACCACCGCCACCACTACTACCACTACCAGAACAACAAAAGACAATGGAAAAGACAGACCAAACCAAAACTGTACAACTACCTCTAAGTATTGACATTCATTTTGTAAAGAAAATTTTGTTTGATTTGTACCTGTGAAACTTTAACATGCCTCTGAATGCAGACCATTGAAAACGGATGTGATTTTTTCTTCAGTAATTTTTGGACCATGGGATTTGACCGTGTGCTACTTATGTTGCTGCCACTCCTTAATTCATCTGTTCTTTGTTTTCTCATCTAACGTTCAGTAAATGTCTCATATGTGCAAGAAACACCAAGGGTTTTTGATGGTTCATGTAGGTCTGTACCTCACAGAGTATTCTAGCATAGAAGGAAATCAGGTGTTTTTAGGCAGAGTTAATCTTTGTAAAGTAGAATGACTTTCTAGGGGATATAGGAAGGCTATATTTTGCTTTTTACTATCTAGTCTTTGAGGAATTTGTTTTACTCATTTTAATTAACTTTTAAATAACTTTTCATGGCTTAAATTTAGAACAATTCACCTAAGAGCAACAGGTGAAAAATCTTACAATGGAGTACAAATTTCAATTGATTATGAAAATGCGGCTCACTATTTTGACATCGAATTTTCCTTGCTTTCTGGGTTAAGAATAGAAATACATACAGAAGCATACACACACAAATAAATATGCATGTATGTGCATATTTATATGTCTGTACATGCATATGTTTATACATATACATGTGCACACACACACACACACACATATATATATATATTTTTTTTTTTTTTTCTAAAGAACCCTAATGTATTTTAGACACAATTTTGGAATCAGTGTGCAGTACTTAGGAAAAATGGTCCTGCAACAAAATATAATATTGGGAAGGGAGATATAAGCCCTGGGCCCCTTAATTCCTAGTACTAAAAATAACTCCTTTCTCTCTTTCTCTCTCCCTCTCTCTACTCTATCACCTGTCTCTCTCCTCCCTCTCTTTCCATATATGTATTATCTTTCCATATATGTATATATTACAAACACACACATGCACACACATTTGAGAACACACATGTTAGAGAATCCCACAGAGACAATATTTCCACCTGGTGAAACAAGAGCAGAATTCGGTTGAGTTTTTCCTGAGACAAGTAACCTCAGTAGTGTTGACATCGATTGTCCAGTGTGTTCTTTGCCAGGCTTAGCACAAGGAATATGAGGATTACTGTATAGTGATTAGTGATTAGCTAGCATCTCCTGACAGATTCTCTTCTACTCCATTAACAACTGAATTCTGTAGCTAAAAATATGAGTTAATGTTCACTTGCAGGTTTTTAATGGAGAATTACTAACTGAGATTTGGAGTAACTTAAGATGATTATTGTGATTTCATGTATAGTGATATGGAATTAAAATATAAGTAAACAATATATTATGAAAATGAGAACATTTAAAACAGTATTACTAACTATCCCCATATTTCTTGAAACATTATGGATAAAAATCAATTTTGGTTTGTATGATTTCTAAAAATATTCAGCTTCTTGAGTTATGAATTGATTATGAACTACCCTTGGGGTCAGGATAGATGTCGGTGTGGTTAATACTGCTTACTATTCTTGCAAAGGACCTGGGTTCCATTCCCAGCACCCACATGGCAGAACACAGAAGCCTATATTTCTAGTTCTAGAGGATTCTTGTCCTCTTCTGACCTCTGTGGACAATTGCATATGCAATGAAAATAACTCAGGCAGGCGAACACACATATACATAAATTTTAAAAATATTTTATCTACTGTTTTTATTTTATGTGTATGAGTATATTAACCGCATGTGTGTAAGTGTACCCATCTCATGCTATGTCTGCAGAGATCAGAAAAGGGTGTCAGATTCTCCTGGAACTGGAGTTACCCACAGATTTTACCTGTCATGTGGGTGCTGGGAATAGAACCCATATCCACTGCTCTTAACCACTGAGATACCACTTCAGCCCTCATTTTTTTTAATCTTAGAAAAGAACTAGATTTTGGTAGAAGATGTTATTGATTAAACTTGTAATGCTATGAAATATTGGAATGACATTTAGAAATTCTTGTTCTTTCTCACTCTAGAAAAATGTCAAAGTTTTATTGCTAAGTCATTTAATCTCACAAAGGGTACAGCTTTATTTAGATCTTTTTTTTTAAATTTTTTTTATTAATTTTATTTATTTCTGAATGTGTATGAATGTACTGTCTGCATGCAAGTTTGTGCACCCGTGTCGTGCAACGCCGCGGAGGTCAGAAGAGGGTATCGGATTCCCCTGGAACTGGAGTTCTCCTGGAATTGGAGTTTCAGACGGTTCTCAGCCGCCATGTGGGTGCTGGGGATCGAACCGGCGTCCTCTGTAAGAGCGGTCGGCGCTCTTAACCACTAGGCTATCTCTCCAGACCCTTAGAACAATTACAATGACTATTATTACTTATTTTCACATGAAACACATCCTAGAAATACTTTTCTAGAAACATAATAAGACCATTGAATCTTATAAGAATTATTTTTTAAGGGAGATCAGAAGAGGGTGTTTAATCCCCTGGAACTAAGTTAGGGAAGGTTGTTAGCTGCCATGTGGGTGCTAGGAATCAAACTTGGGTCCTCTTCAAGAGAAGACAGTGCTCTTAACCCCTTGAAACACCTCTCCAGCCCCAGTTCTCATATTTTTATCTCACAAAAATCTTTGTAGTCATTTTGAGCTTAGTAAACATAAGCAGCAATCGTTGTTCAATTGCCCACATTAATGACCAGAAAAAGGATAAGATTACATGAAGTAATATTAGCTCATTATTTACAGTAAATATTTCTTACTTTTGATTGATACAGATTTGTGTACTTCAAAATTATCTTCTTGATCATATATTGTCATCTGTGACTAATGTATTATCCATTTACAATATAAAACACGAATATGGTGCACTTATTGCATTCATATCATGGTTGAATGCATACTTCTGAAACGGGGGGAACAGTAGGTCAATCAGGACATGGGATATGGGTCAACAGAAAGTCTGAAACGTGCCATTAGTTCATACAATATATACTTACAAAACATAATAAAAATGAAACACAGGAGAGAACTGTTTCCCACTGCATTTGTTGGAGCGGTGGTACACTGGCATTAGCAGAGAAGTGACATTCCCAGTCAGCCACCCATCATTAGCCTTTCTACATGCTATTCTTCTTGGTTGCCTTATGCCATCTCAATAATGCCAGAAAATTTATGTGAACAAGTATCACTGTTGGAAGAGTTGGTAAGTGAAAAACTATTTTTTAAATTTAAAATGTTTAACAGATATGATTTTATGTGTGGCACTTTCCTTTAATCTGCATATATCACAGTGCAGAATGTTGAAAATGAATGTAAATTTAGTTCTAAAATCTGATGCAATATGTGCCTCTAAAACTTAGTGTCCTAGTTTATCTTAAAATACAAAACCATGCCTAGACAAATTTATAAAAGAGAATAGCACATTATAATTATTCAACAAACGTTATGCGAAAGGCCAACTCCCCACCCCTAAAATAATGAAGAGTTAGTTCAAAATATTTCTATTTTTATTTCAGAAACTTTTTACTTTCAAATAAAAATATTTTAAATCAATTTAATTTGGTAGATTGGGCTTTGAATGACTTATGCAAAATAAATAAAATATGTATGCTGGCTTTACGTCATGCTCTGTAGAACATTAGTCATGTAATAAGCACATAAACAATATTATAAGGAGAGGAAGGCACCTGGCACATGCATACATTTTTATACCATTTCTCATTAGATTTTATCTCAAGTATATCCACAATGCATCTTGCAGATAACTGGAGAATAAAAGAGTGTAATAAGTAGGATTGGAGAAAAGAATTTTAGGACTAATATAGGTAAATAGAAAACAAACAAATAGAAAGTCTCCATAAGATTGAGTTAGGGCATTATAGTTAACAACAACAACAACAAAAAAAATGGCAAAAACATGCACACAAGCCAGTGTCTCATCCCTTCCACAGCTTTCTAATGTTTGTTCTAGATTTCCCGCATTAGAGTTGAAAATGAAAATTTAATGATTATTTTAAAAATGCATGAATTAGAAATAGAAGAACTAAAGTTCCTATCTAGATCCGGGAAACTAAACTATTGTCATATCATTGTCTAAATCTGCCAGGTACTTATTCTACAATTAGAACATAGTACCTTTGTCTTGACCATTTAAAGTGCTGAAAAAAAGACAATAATGTTCTAATGCATTTACAAACAAGACATAAAGATAAAATTTTATCTGATAAAACAACATAAGTTCCCAGTGTCGTGGTACATGCCTTTAATCCCAGCACTAGGGAGGCAGAGGTAGGTGAATCTCTGTGAGTTCAAGGCCAGCCTGGTCTACAGAGTGAGCTCCAGGCCAGCTTTAACTAAAGGGGAGATCCTGTCCCAAAAATACCAAAAAAAGAAACTCCCCAGACATAATGAGCATCTTTGCTGGACAACTTAAAAAGCTTTTCAAAGAATATGTAAAGGGTTAAAGATGGCAGGAAGACTTCCTAATGGTGTGAGTCTTCAACTGGAAAAAGAAAATGTAATTGAAAACTGGGAAGCAAGTATGTTTGTGTTTATGATGGGGTAGATTGTTACAGCGGATGCAATGGGGTCTGGAGAGGTTGTAAAATCAGACAAGTTGAGACATTTCAATCTATTGATCATGAAAGGAAGTCAATGGTAGGTCCCATAAGCATCAAATTGTAAAGGAAATATTTTCCAGTAGTATAAAAA
This sequence comes from Rhizomys pruinosus, assembly GCA_009823505.1. Lineage (NCBI taxonomy): Eukaryota > Metazoa > Chordata > Mammalia > Rodentia > Spalacidae > Rhizomys > Rhizomys pruinosus. The sequence goes on from VZQC01015190.1 coordinate 36,761, forward strand.
GTTACGGTCATTTCTGTGTGCGTGCGTGTGTGTGTGTGTGTGTGTGTGTGTGTGTGTGTGTGTGTGTGTATAAGTGCAGACACATACAATGTTGAGTTGTAATACGAACATTAACCTTCCATTCTGGTCATGATAAAAAAAATTTGGAAAATGAGTTGTGGAATAGAGGTGGTTATCAGAGCTTTGAAAACTTAAAGTGACAGTGAAGGAACAGAAAGAAATGGGGACTTCTAAATAGTTCAAGCAAACAGGAAGGAATAAAACTGGCTAAAGTGAAATTATTTTGTTAATGAAATGTCAGAAAATTGGGAGGAATGAAAAGATGAATCTGAGCAAGAAAAATGAGGGGCTGTTGCAGATACTCAGTTAGTAGCTGAGGATCCAATGCAATTTACTGGCTGTGTGGATAAAGACAGGAAGAAGAAGGATTGATGGGTCAGAGCACAAACTCATGAGATGATTGAAACAGAGAAGAAATAAACCAGAGAGGACATGGATATTTTAACCTTGTATATAAAGAACATTGGTGCTTTAAAGACCAGTTTAAGGTACATATTAGTTCAAGAAGGTAAATATGGTTTGTGTCTAGTAAATCTTGCTGTGAAATTGAAATAGATATTAGACTATAAAATATGGTATTTGACTATGAACAAAGCATCATTTCTACAGGTAATGTTGAAAAAATTAAACTATAAATTAGAAATCAATAACATTAGTAAAAAAAAAAAGGCTCAAGATCTTGTAACAGTAGAAGATGAGAATGCAAGAATCAAGTGAAGGAGGGCACTGTGGTATGAAGGATGCCAAAAAGACGAGTCAGCCAGAGTGCATCCTGGGGAAGAGGTTGATGACCTTGTAGTAAGGACATCCTTTTAGACTTTTGAGAGTGTGGAGTCACCAGGATTGTTCAAAGTGCAAGACTGTAACATGAAAAGAAAGCTAAAGAAAAACAGAAGTATAAATAGGAAGAAGACGACCAAGAATTTTTGCAAATATAATAGGACAGCCCATCAGATTTCTTTTCTACCTTTATCTGAAATTTAGGAACTATCTTGTAGTGGTCAGGTCAGACAGACTGCAGAGAAAACATACTGAAAATATTGCAGGTTACTTAAGAAGAGACAAAAATTTAGGGTCCTGTGCATAGTTAGCATTAGATTGCTTTTCTGCCCAGGACCCAAAGACACTCAAGAATAATGATTAGCCACGTGTTAATTTTTATTTCAAAGAAACTGAAGACAATAATGGATAAATTTAAGGACAGATTTTCAATTCTCTGTCCTGCCAGATGAATTTTCATCACGTAAGCATTGACTTTACTCTTGTTTATACTACTGTGGTGTTCCTGAACAATAGAAGGTTGTATTTGGTTAGCAGGGCTGTAGAATATCAGGAGGCCATCAGTAGTGATTGGTGAGACTTAGGAAATTGGCTGGGCGTGGTGGCACACGCCTTTAATCCTAGCACTTGGGAGGCAGAGGCAGGCGGATCTTTGTGAGTTCAAGGCCAGCCTGGTCTACAGAGCGAGTTCACAGGACAACGCTGGGGGCTACCGGGAGCCCTCTGTCTTCAAAAAAGCAAAAAAATAAAAAAAAAAAAAAAAAAAAAAAACTTAGGAAAACTTGTGAAACATGCAGATCAGCACTTTGTATCTCTCATTCCTTCTCTCACAATTGTTGATAGAAAAGCTATAATAGTGCTGAGGGACTTAATTCTTTCCAATCCAAAATTGAATAGTGTGCACATAGCTTACACATGCAATGATTTATCTGCAATTCTTAGTCCACTGTTAGAAAACTTTTATATTTGCATTTTATTTGGTTATACACTAATTATAACAGAAATATTTCGTAAGCCACAGTGTCCGTGAATTGTTTTATTAATAATATCATTACTTTCTCTGTTAACAGTGTGGTAAAATCCTAAACCTTATTTAGTAGGAAAATTATATAAAAACATATTAAAATAATTTACAAAATAGTTTATATTAACTCAAGTATTAGAACTTCATGAGAAAAAATGGTGAATCATCCCAGCAATAGATTTATGTTAAAAAAATTAGAATATAAACCTTATAATTCTGTGTTAGTGGTATGATCTCCAAAATTTCCTCTAAAATATCAGTACCCTTTGTCCACATATATGAGGCACTACAGTAAATTGTCCATGAGAGAAATACAATCACTCCACACTTCTTTTCTAACAGACATGTGTTGATATTCAAGAATGAAAAGTTACTTAACACTGTAGCCACTAGTAGTATCTATTTCAAGGAATTTGGAAAAGCCCGGTGTCACACTACAGTTCTAATAACTCGCAGATAATGTTGAGCTGATCTAACAATTAATATAAGATCTCATACGGCATAGTCAACCTAGTTCTATTGTTGATATAAAATAGTCCATCTATATAAAAATAGTATACAATGAGGCATAATGTGATATAAGCACATGATATACATGTGTAATATCTTGGTCACTACACCCAGAATTACCATTCCTGTTAATACTTCAGCATATATTATTCAAGCCCTCTGAATTACATTCACCCTGTTCTGGTTGTACCAGATTCCACTGACAAGGACATAATACAAGTACTTCCCAGTTCCTTGGGGAACAAGCATAGAAGGCAATCCAGTAGCCTATAGCAATGTACTGCAGGTAGCACCCTAGAGTTAGATAGTGTTCACTTCTGATGTGGGTTGTGTTTGGTGGAAACTCATGCTTTACAAGCTAATAAATGTTCCTCTTCTCCTTTCATGTCAGTCAGAAAAGAACTAGATCATTATCGATCATCAAATTTAAGCTTCTGTGTGCTCTTAGGTACACAACAAGCATTTTCATTGCTGTTATAATGAGATTTAATGCTTTTCTAATGACCACGAGTAACATGATTTGTACTGAAAACTACTTTGATAATATTCTACCCTTGTGCATCGATTTCTCAAATATTCTGTACTACAGTATTATAGTGACATGGTACAAAACTGCATTACTAAAACATGTGAGGTTTCCTTCCCTATTTGAAAAACCCACAATCACTTGGGTATTAAAGATCAAAGAAGAATTATATGCATCCATTTCTTTTGGGTTCTCAAAATTTATTAATAGATTATAGGTTTTAAAAAATTTCCTTATAATGTTCTGGATTTTTTTTTTTTGCCTGTTGTGATGTTTTCACTTTCATTTCCTAATTATGTTAATTTGGAGTTGTTCTTTCTTTTGGTTAACTGGACTAAGAATCTGTCTCTCTTGTGTATTTTTTCAAAGAGCCAGCTTTTATATTCATTGATTCTTCATATTATTTTCTTTGTTTCTATTTTGTTCTGATTTTTGCTATTTCTTCTTCGCTGCTGGGTTCAGGTTTCATTTTTGTTACCTTCCATGTGTCTTGACTTGTAATGCTAAGTCACCTTTTGTGCTCTTTCTGACTTTTTAATGGAGTCATTTAGAGCTAAAAATTTCCCTCTTAGGATTGCTTTGAAAGTATCCCAGATGTTTTGCTGTGTTGTATAATTCCAGGAATAGTTTTATTTCATCCTTAATGTCTCATTATTCAGGGGTGTGTTATTTAATCTCCATGAGTTCGTGTAGTTACTAGAGCTTCTTCTAGTATTAAAATTAAGTTTATTGCATTGTGATATGATAAATCACATGGAATTATTTTAACTTTTTTTATTCCTTGAGGTTTGATTTGTGCCCCAGTATATGGTGGGATTGAGAAAAATGCCATAAATACCTAAATCTTTCAATAAAATACAAATATGACTCACATCCATATTAGATTTTTTTATTGAATCAGGAATACACCAACAGCATCTCTATACAATGAAAAGGGCAAGTTAACAAACGTGTCTACTCAATGAAATTAGCAGTAAATGGAACTGCACATTTCCGCAACTTTGACTAAAACCTATTTCTCAAGCCATAGAGTTTCTTTTTAATTCAATTTTTCGTTATTTTCTACACATAAGCAAGTTAAGAATGTAATCAGCAGGGCAGAGAAGGCAGAAAAAACATCATTAACTGTGGTTCTGTACCTGTCCTTCTATTGATGTCCTCTTAAGCATAACTGGAAGGGCAGCAAATGAGATCAGAGTTTGCAGGAGGTCAGTGCTTGGGACAGGGAGAAATCTCCAAGGAGTGTATTAACAAGTCACTTGCTGAAACTGTACCCAGGAAAATATAGATACACAAACTCTGAGTGTTGCTCTAATGAGAATGTATGATCCTTATTTATGTTTTTTCTCCATGGTGAACATGAATTGTCTTCACTGCATCAATAAGCCTGCATAATATTAGTTTTTCTTATGGACATAGACACAAATGTTTCCCCAAACTCTGAAAGAGCTCATTACCCCAAACGCCTGCATAAGTTCATAAATCCCAGTAAATTACGTTCATTGACTTGCACAGATCTGTATTCAGGTCACACTTAATGCTCCTGTAGATACTACAAGAGATATGAGTTCCTTTCTTAGACTATTGCAGAATGATCTTATGGTGAACAGTGAAGTCTTGGTATTTTAATATATAGTACAAATAGCACCAGTTCTTCTCAAGAGGTTTAAATCAATTTATAGATTCATACTCTCCATAAAATGTGTCAAGAAAGGTTGTTTTAAAAGCACCCAACAGTGTGAATGAAATGTTCAATGAGGAAGTTCAAAGCTATATGATTGCCTTAGACTCAGTGAGAAATACTGATTTGAAATTCAGTCCAGGTTTTCTTATCTTTACAGAAAGGAAACTAAATCTTTACTGATTCTTCTAAGAATATTGTTTGTTTGAGAAACTGAGCAAGATGACAGTGCTCTGAGTGTATATGGGGACAGATGACACTGCCTCAAAAAAAAAAAAAAAGGAAAATGGGGACCCTTTAGAATCCAAATAACCTTTGGCAAGTTACCTTGGTTTTTACCTTCATAAAGAAGGTGATAAGAGATGGCTCAGTAGGCTGTTCTTGCAGAGGGCCTGGGTTCAAATCCTAGCACCCACATGGTGACTAACAACCCTCTGTAATTACAGTTCCAGGGGACATGATGCTCTCTTCTGTCTTCTGTGTGCACTGCAGAACATAAACGCACTTATACACATAAAAATAAAAACAAATCCAAAAAGTTAAAGATTAGTAAAGGTCATTGGAAAAAAAAAGGGGGGGGGGAGGGGCAGAGAAGTAGGCATTGTGTGAGCTACTCAGGCAACCTCTAGGGGCAGCATTTCCCTTCCAGAAACCATTGGCATACTTCCCGGAAATCATATGTGAGATTAGTATTTTAGCATCTTAAAAAATAGTGAAGCAAACTAGATTCCTCTAATTTCAATTAAATCCATAAAGTCTAAAATGATATTTTATTGCTAATTTAGAGAATTTTTGCCAATGTATCTCTTTTAAAAATTTACTAGTTTTATATTCCATTCATTTTTTTATATCATCTATAAAATTAGCATGGAACTGCAGAAAGGTTGTTATTCTACAGCATTTCACTTCTTGGTAAGATTGTTTTAGATTTCCAGAAGGGTAAAAATGCAGTTGCTGTTATTATCTTGTTTCCCCAGGAGGTTTAATCTAGTTACTGTACCAAAGGGACAAGGTGGGGAACGAAAACTAGGCTTCAAGTTTAGCTTTTACTTCTGTTAAAGTAAATCTGTTGTTTGGAACAAAGATCTGTTATCTATAGACAGGGAGCACTTTCATCTATGTCGCTGTCAGAAGAGGGCTCTTACACAATGAGGTGTAATGAATTCCAGGGATTCTGCCTTTGTTCCAGAGACAATTAGGGTGTCCAGCTTTCTATTATTCACCACTCTTGCCTCAGATCCAACGGAACAGTAAACAGATCAAGGAATAAATATTTTTGACACTAAAGAATCATCTTTGTAGGACCATGGCATCTAGTCTCAGATAATCTTCTTGAACTTACACTTGTCATAAAATTTATTGGCCTGCTTTCATTTGAAAGAAGGAAGCAGTGATCTTTCCCTTGCTTCTATATTTCCTATTAGTCCTGCCTACATCTGAAGCAATTTTGTATATTTCCTTTTTCCACTACAGTCCTATGCATGAATTCATTTTGTTTATCATAAATTCATTCACCTATATTTAAAGTTTGCTGTTTCTTTATCTGCCTACGTGTTTCTATTTTTGTTGATTTCTCCCATGACTGAGGAGCTGATATGATCTGTCTTCATACTTTGAAAGTCACCGTTTCATACAAAACAGGGCTTTTCCAAATGTGTTAAAAAACTGTAGCTGGGCTGGAGAGATGGCCTAGCAGTTTAGAGCACCGACCGCTCTTGCAGAGGACCCGGGTTCAATCCCCAGTACCCACATGGTGGCTGAGAACAGTCTTTAACTCCAGTTCCAGGGGAATTCTGACACCCTCTTCTGATCTCTGTGGAATTGCACGACACGGGTGCACAAATCTACATGCAGATGGCACATTCATACACATACAAAAGTAAAATTAATTTAAAAAGCCATAGCGGAAGCAGAGGCAGGCTGATCTCTGTGAGTTCAAGGACAGCCTGGTCTACACAGGAAGTTTCAGGACAGCTGGAGTTACAGGGAGACCCAGTCTCAAAAAGAGCAAAAAAGTTAAAAATACATAAGTCCTAATCAAATGTTTACATGCATCAAAGTATAAAATGTATCTTACCTTCTAACATACTTTAAAATAGCACTTCAGTTCATAATCAGGACAGGGTTATCAACATGAAGTCTACTGCTTAGTGAAATTTTTAAAGATTTAGAATAGGTCAATGTAATAAGAATGTCAATATCTTAAAAGTGAGACAAATGATACTTTCATAAAATATATAAATATGTGTTCATGAAGCTATACTGTTTTGTCAAAATAAAATAATCAGCATGAACTCCTGCTTTCACTATGGATGTGCAAGCAAGCAATCCAGCATTAGGTCTCCTGCCTTAGCAGGTGACACTTCTTTGTGCACTACGTTTTAAGTGTGGTTTTGAGCTCCTCTTGGAATTTTTAAATTTTTAGGAAAAAAGTAAAGGAAGTGAGAAAGACGCACTTGGGATAATGTTTGCATTTAGGTTATGCAATCTAGAAATCAAAGGAGCTGTCCAGAGTACCAAGGAGGAAAGCCAATTGAACTCAATGTCAGTGTTACATGTCAATACAACGTTAACTCTGCATCTGGAACATGGCTGTCTCTGCCATGGCAGCCACCAAACAACCTTTAATATATATATATATATATAT
>VZQC01015190.1:44052-123723 GCA_009823505.1 Rhizomys pruinosus
TATATAGAGAGAGAGAGAGAGAGAGAGAGAGAGAGAGAGAGAGGAGGCATAGAAATCAATCCTATACTACTTACAGGTTAAATTACTTTTATTTCTTGAACATGTTTTGTTTCAGTAGAATTCTTTGGATCTACATCAAAGAAAAACTGACTTTCATTAAACTGGTCATTTCTGACCTTTTCCATAATACAATCTTGAAAACTAAAAGCAGAAATCAATAGAAAGTATTCTACCTTGAAGGGATCATAGATTACTAAAGACCAATTTGCCACTTAAGAATGAAAAATAATGCCCCAAACAAAATTAAGATATCATTTACTAACACAGAAAATAATAAGTGAAATTGGCTTATCTATAGTTTTAAGGTAATAAAATAATGGATTTAGAACTATGATTCATGATGGATACAAGGAATCAGAACAGACAATAAAGAGGTTATATAAAAGAAACAATAGTTATCACTCCTTTGAGGCTTAACTAAAATCCAAACAAGGACTGAGGATAATAAGCAAAAGTCCCTGATCAATATGTGCCATCCTGAGTCCCTAAATCAGGAAAGTAAATCCCTAACATCTTTCAACCTTCAAAATAAGTCAAATCACAGAAAATGAAGCAGGGTGTGATTTTTGTTGCTGCATCGAAAATCTAAACAGAATATGAAATGAACATTAATTCCCTGTCCATGAGAATAAATGTGTAGAAGGTATTTATCTGCCTTATTGAAATCTGTGTCATGAATGCATGGTTAAAGAAAAATAGTTTGGCTCTTAAGATGAATTGTGAGTTTATTAAATTGAAATAAATCTTATCCACAATGTGAATTCAAGTAACTTGAGAATACATAAACTCCTATATATACTCTCTCAGATGATCAGAACCCCTCAGCATTCCAGGGCACTCCTATATTACTGAATTGTTCTTCTACTCTACAAAGTAACCATTCTTAAAATATTCTATTGATTCTTTGAGAATTTCATACAGTTTATTTTGATTATATTTGGATGCCTTTGCCAAACTTCAATACCTTCCTACCCATCAGCTCCCAGACCTCATGTATTCTATTGTTATTTTTTAAAGGTCTATGAAGTATAATTTTGTGTTCCCAAATGTGACTGACTGTGGATCCATCTCCCATGAGCTATCAACTGCAATAGTTTCTTAGGTAAGGTTAAGAATTTTTGTCTACCAGCACTACCTTCATACTGGGATTTTGTCTGGCTTGAGTTTATATAGGTCTTGCACAGCTTGTAGTAGAGAACCTACAATTATTCTTTTCAATGTACATAGTATTAAACTGATTCCTAATGAGATATTGTTATAGTCATAGACTAATAATCTCTCATTCTCACTTTGAAAAGCCTCTTCTTGCAGTAGAAGGCAATTAGCACAGAGACACACAACTAGTAAATAAATATGCACAGAAAAATTGATTGGCAAGATTTGCCCCTAAATGGGACAGGCATATCACATCCTGTCTGTCCAAGGCACAGGGATCATTGTGAAGGAGAAGGCAGAAAGACTGTAAAGACAGAGGTGATTAACCATTATTTTTATTTCTACCATTAAAGTTCTGTTTTTTCTTAATCTTGAGCTTTATATGATTGGATTTATATAATTTGTTTTAATGGCTCTTTGCTGGAAACATTTTGGGAAATCATTTATCAGGTTTTCCTAATAATATTTTTTATTTTATTTATTTATAATTTAAGTTCTGTGAGACCACATCTAATATAGCCCCAGCTACCCTGGAGCTCACTGTGTTGACCAGGGTGGCCCCATCTCACAGAGAGCCTCCTTCTTCTGCCTCTGAGTGGTGAGATTAAAGGCACATGGCACAATGTCTGGCCCTTCCAATAATATTTTAAATTAATTCATTATTTGATGATTTCAAACTAATGCCAACAGTTATGATTGTTCAGTATTAGCTATATACCATTATGCGCCTTTACCACAACTTATTTAACTATGTTCCACTTTTTGCTAATTTCCATAGTTGGGCTATTACAAATCAAATATGTGAAGAATGACTTATGGATATTATATACACGATACTCACATTTTTTCTGAGATATAGATTCTGAGAATGGTCATAAGATATTTGACTTCATAGAGCAATGTTTTATAACAAGTAATGTAAGAAGTATTTATAGCACTTTATAATGGCACTGGTAGTGCCGAAGTGTCTCTGTGGCTCCACATTCTCACATTCTGTATTGGTAATCTTTTTCACTCTAGTGGGTCTTAAGCATTTTACCTTATTTTAATTGAGTATCTGCTTCCATATGCTTATTGGTTGAAATATATTATTATTTGAAAAAGTTTATAAATCTGTTATTGCTTGAATTGTTTCTTTTTTCATTACTGATTTTTTGGACATAAATGTAAAATGTATGTGATATAAAAGATATAATTCTATATAGAACAGTGCATTTTATATTCATGTACACACATAGGATACAATTCCTCTAACAAATAAATGTATTTAATATTTCAGTTTGTATCACTTTTTCTCTTTTATTTTTGACATTAGCAGTCACATTTCAAGCCTTCCACATGGTTGGTTGGCAAGTGCTCTACCATTGAGCAATTTTCGTAGCCCTTGGCTTTCTGAGATAAGGTTTCAGTATGTAGCAGAGACTGAACTGACCTAGAACACACAATCCACCTGCATTTGCCTCCCAAATACTGGTACTCCACCCTGTGCCACCACAATCAATAGTTTTGGTTTTCTATTTTTCCTTTCATTCTTTCTTTGTTTCTTTTGTTTCTTTTCGTTTTTTGTTTTTTTTTTTTTTTTTTTGGTTTTAGTTTTTTTTTTTTTTTTTGTGGTCTTTTCTGGAACTCACTCTGTAGACCAGGCTGGCTTTGAACTCACAAAGATCTGCCTGCCTCTGCCTCCCAAGTGCTAGGATTAAAGGCATGCGCCACCACGCCCGGCCGATTTTTGTTTTCTTAATGCGATGTATGAAGTGCATACATTTTTACTCTTGATGATGTTTAATCTTTTTTTTTTATTCTTATGATTAAGGCTTTTACATTCTTAAAACTCACTATCTACTTAAATGGATGAAGCTATGTTTCTACTCATACCCAGGGACTCTATAAATTGAGTACTTTGAGTTCAAATTTTTTTTTTATTTTGTATGTGTATGAATGTATTGTCTGCATGTAGGTCTGTGCACCCGTGTTGTGCAATGCCTCGGAGGTCAGACGAGGGTGTCAGATTTCCCTGGATCTGGAGTCAAAGACGGTTCTCAGCCACCATGTGGGTGCTGCGGATCAAACCCGGGTCCTCTGCAAGAGCAGTCAGCGCTCTTAACCGCTATGCCATCTCTCCAGCCCCGAGTTCAAATTTTAAGTCAAATAATTTTTGTCCACAAAACAACATAGACAAAATTATCTAAAGTTTACCTATATATTTTTTTTCTAGTTTCTTTAGGAGTTGTGGGAAAGCCTTTGGTTTCCTCCTTTAATAATTTGGTGCTATTATAAAAAATCAAGTCACCATTTACTTGAGGATCTAACTGAAAAAAACAAAACAAAACACTATCTCATTTATCAAATGTTCCATGTCATTGCAGATACTGCATTGCCATGATTAATGAAGTGTGTTAGCAATTCTTACAATAGCATCCTAGGTTTGTCAAATTTGCTCTTCTTTCCTGTTCTTATTTAGGCATTTTAGATACTTTACGTCTCCACAAATGTATTTTTGTCCTCTTTGAAATTTGATTGTATCATGATTTTGGTTAGAATATGGATCAGTTTTGGAAAAGTGGACATCTTTACCATATTGGGACTTTTGAGTTCAAGAGTACCGACCAACTCCCCTTTTACTAGCCTCCGCATTAACTACCCTAAACTGATTGATGGTTATTTTACTTATAGAAATCTTGGTTATTTTAGTTTAAATTTTTCTTCTGGTGCCACTTAAGGAGTACTATAAATTTCCTTTTTTGTCAAAATATTTAAAGGAATGGCATGGCAAGTGATTGAGTATATTACTAGTAACAGGGAACATCAATATAAGGTGCTATAAAAGAATGCTAAATGAAGAACATGACGTCATTTATATAGTGAAAGCATTACAGCTTAAATCACGTTAGAAGGATTCATCAATAAATCCAAAATAAACATTCTGTAAGGCAACAAACTTGCTCCCCTAAAGATTAGTAGGATGAAATTCAGGAAATGCTAAGGAAGTCATTTGGGTTGAAGAAAGCTAAGAGAACACTACAATAAAATTAATAGATGAGCAAAACACTCTACTTTCTCTGGAACTGATGTCTTGGTCTCTAGTCAGTTCTGGCTGTTTTCTTTCATGGGCTGCCAGCTTGTCCAGGCTTAACCTTTCGATCCTACTAATGAAGCACATGCAATTAGATATTTAGGTATTAAACAGTATAATATATAGCCTTTCGATCCTACTAATGAAGCACACACAATTAGATATATGGGTATTTAAACAGTACTAATTGTTATGGTAGGTTACTTTGGTATAGACACAGATGTTTGGATGGTCTGTCAATTCATGATCTACATTTTCTTCTGTCAAGTATGGCAGGGTCTTCGTGTGGTTTATAACATCTCCTAACCATTAGAGGATGTAAGCTTGTGACATCAGCCGTGGGTCACCTATGCCCCTTTTCTAAGCCTAGGGAACAATCTGCGGAAGAGAGGGCGTGATAGAATGTAAGGGCTTCGATTGGGGTTAATGGTGAAACTACAATAATATAGACTGGACACTCATTTGATCAACTTGATTGAACATACAAGCCCCCCCTGCTGGATGGTGGGACCCATGAGCTGTGTGGGTCTGGGCACAACTGCTTGCAAATTGGTTTTACATGAAGGATGCTTGTACTCACAAATTATCACCTATTGTTAAAAAAAATGAAAACAAAACAAAACAAAAAAGCAGAGAAAGATGCAGAAAACGTATGGCAGAATGCACGATCTGCGATGGGTAGGGGTGGGGTGGGGGGAAGGGAAGGGGATATATGCCTGAACTGAATTGGAAAATGATGTATGAAATACACAAAGCATCAATAAAAATAAATTAAAAAAAATTAATAGACGATATGAATTTAAATAATCCACTTTGAAAAACAATACCTTAAAGGCTGATACAGGAATGACTGGCAAAATTTAAAGTTAAATCCTCTCAAATTTGATAATTAAGTTTGTTTTCATAAAATAATTTTCTTCTTATTATTAGAAGATACAATTTAATGACATTTAAGGATGAGGGTATCGGTGTCTATGAAAGTAAATTCAATTGACTCAACAAAATAATAAATATAAAAACCATCCACAAATATGCATATGGATATGTGACCAATGCAGAAAGAGAGAAAACAAATGTGGCAATATTCTAACTAGCTGAAGCTCTATGCAGACTATAGGAGTGCTCATTGTCATAATTTTGAAACTCTTTTTTAAGTCAGGATATTTTGTTCCCCTCTTTTTTTTTTTTTTAGACATGCTCTCACTATAGCCCCAGCTCACCTGGAACTGGCTATGTACACCAGGCTGGCCTGGATCACACAAAGGTTTGTTTCTGCCTCCCCAGTACTGGGATTAAAATTGGTCATCAACCACACCTGGTAAGTCTGGATATTTTAATTGAATTTTAAATTAAAATAATAGGAAATATGGATACATGGATTAATCTTTACTGTAATCTCTAAATATCATGCTTGTTGTTTAAAAGACAATGGTAAACTTTGTGTTGGCAAAGACTCATAATCTCTGAATTTCTCTATTTTTTTTTCTTTAAAAGGTAGACATTGTCAGTGGAATGAAAAGTTCATAAACACACAGAGACAGGGACGAGAAGTAGCTCCCAGAAAGTAAGACTGTTATGTGCTACTCTTTTCTGTTATCACATTTTCAAAAAGAACAAGAAGTAAAAATAATCCACACTGAAAGCATGGCTGTTGCTTTGTTTTCTCCTCTAACCTTAATGAAAAAGGGAAAATAGCTCTGAGATAAAATTATGACAGCCCATACTAATGCAACACCCATTTCTCCACTTCATGAGGAATCTGTAATATGTTTACACATTATAATGTGTTTACACATTACAGATTAAGACAATATTCCATAAACATTTTATTTAGCAACTGCTGAATCAAAGGGATACCATAAATTGGCAGGAAATTAGAAGTGCAAAAGGTATAATTTTTCAGAAATTCATTAACTTTGATCACATTCTTTTGCTAATATTTCATGGTGTGAAATGGACGCAACAGCCAAATCTAATTTTTTTTAAAAAGTCAGTTGAGGGCTGGAGAGATAGCCTAGCAGTTAAGAGCACTGAATGCTCTTGCAGAGGGCCAGGGTTCAATCCCCAGCACCCACATGGCAGCTGAGAACCGTCATTAACTCCAGTTCCAAGGGAATCCGACACCCTCTTCTGACTTCCACAGTGTTGCACGACACAGGTGCACAAACCTGCATGCAGACTGTACATTCATACACATACGAAAATAAATAAATAAAAATAAATTAAAAAAAGATTTTAAAAATCAGTTGAATCTAGAAGAAAAGAAGAGGATATTTATAATTATTTAAAACACAGGGATTTTTCTTTCTTTGGGGATTGCACCTGAAAAAGATAAATTTGTTTGCAAACCAATTTTTCTCAAAGATTATCTGTTTGTTTTTCTAATGACACTACAAAATATAAATACCTTGTAATGCTAGCTCTGCAACTTTAAATAAACTTCCTCTGAAAATGTTACATTTGTAAGGTTTCCCTTTGCTTGTATCCTTCTGAACAGCCAGCATCACTCTAATACCAAAACTAGGCAAATACGTAACCAAAAAGAAAAGTACAGACCCATCTCATTAATGAACATAGATGCAAAAATTCTCAGCAAAATACTTGCAAACCGCATACATACCCACATCAAAAAGATCATCCATCATGACCAAGTTGGATTAATACCAGAGATGCAGGGATGGTTCGACATTCATAAAACACAAAAATCACATGGTCGTGATCATGTCAATTGATGCAGAAAAAGCCTTTGACAAAATTCAGCATCCCTTCATGTCCTAGAGGGAATTGGACTGGAGGGAACATTCCTCAATGTAATCAAAGCAATATACAACACACAGCCAACATCATTCTAAATGGAGAAAAGTTAGAAGCATTTCCCTTAAAGGCAGGAACATAGCAAGGCTGTCCCCTATCATCACTCCTCTTTAATATAGCGCTTGAAACATTTGCCAGGGCAATAAGGTAAGAAAAGAAAATTAAAGGGGTACTAATTGGAAAACATGAAGTCAAACTATCCCTCTTTGCAGATGATATGATAGTTTACCTAAGAGATGCTAAAAAACTACCAGAAAACTAGAAAGGATTGAGAGTTTCAGTAATGTGGCAGGACACAAAATTAACCTAGAAAAATCAGGAGCCTTTCTTTACATTGTCAACAAGCAACTGGAGAAGGAATACAAGAAGACCTTCCCACTCACAATAGCCACAAAAAACAATAAAATACCTAGGAGCAAACTTAACCAAAGACACTAAAGATCTCTACAACAAAAATTTAAACCCCTGATGAAGGAGATTGAAGAAATCAGAAGATGGAACGACCTCCCATGCTCATGGATTGGAAAAATAAATATAGCAAAAATGTCCATTCTATCCAAATTAATATACAGATTCAATGCAATGCCAATTAAAATCCCCAAGAGTTTCTTCTCAGACTTGTAAAAAAAAATCCTTAAATTCATATGGAAAAAACAAAAGACCCCAAATAGCCAAAGGGATCCTGAACAAAAAGTGCAATTCAGGGGGGATCACTGTACCAGAATTCAAACTATATTACAGGGTTACAGTAATAAAAACAGCCTGGTACTGGCACAAAAACAGACCCATAGACCAATGGAACAAAATTGAAGACCAAACTTGAGCACATACAATTTCAGCCACTTCATATTTGACAAACGGGCCAAAAAGACTCAATGGAAGAAAGACAGTATCTTTAGCAAATGGTCCTGGCAAAACTGGATCAACATTTGTAGAAGAATAAAATTAAGCCCCTACTTCTCACCTTGTACAAAAATAAACTCCAAATGGATCAAAGACCTTAATGTGAAACCTGAAACTCTGAAGGTGATATAAGAAAATGTTGGCATCAACCTACAAGACAAGCATAGGAAAAGACTTTCTAAATCAAACAGCAGCTGCACAGGAAAAAGGTCAACAATTGACAAGTGGGCTCTCATTAAACTCAAAATCTTTCATACAGCAAAAGAAACAATCAATGAAGTGAAGAGAAAACTCACAGAGTGGGAGGAAACCTTCACCAGTGATACATCTGACAGAGCATTAATATCTAGAATATATAAACTACTCAAAAAAACAAAGAGTTAAGAAAACAAATGACCCACTCAAGAGATGGAGTAAATAGCTGAGCAGAGACTTTACAAGTGAGGAAATAGAGATGGCTGAGAAACATCTTAAAAAGTATTCCACATCGGGCTGGAGAGATGGCCTAGTGGTTAAGAGCACTGACCGCTCTTGCAGAGGACCCGGGTTCGATCCCCAGCACCCACATGGCGGCCGAGAACAGTCTGAAACTCCAATTCCAGGAGAACTCCAGTTCCAGGGGAATCCGAGACCCTCTTCTGACCTCCGTGGCATTGCATGACATGGGTGCACAGACTTGCATGCAGACAGTACATTCATACACATACAGAAATAAATAAAATTTAAAAAAAAGTATTCCACATCATTAATAATTAAGGAAATGCAAATTAAAACCACTTTAAGATATCATCTCAATCTGATAAGACTGGCTAAGATCATGAAAACAAAAGACACAAATTCTGGAGAGGATGTGGGGAAAGAGGAACAGTCATCCACTGCTGGTGGGAATGTAATCTCCCACAACCACGATGGAAAGCAGTGTGACAAACCCTAAAAAGACTCAAAATGAGTCTACCACCTGACCCAGTCATACCACTCCTGGGTGTATAAACACAAGACTCTTCCTACCAAAAAGATACATGCACATCTATGTTTATTGCAGGTCTCTTCACAATAGCGAAGAATTGGAACCAACCCAAGTACCCCTCAACCAATGAGTAGATAGAGAAAATGTGGTGCATCTATACAGTGGGGTTCTATTCATCGGTAAGGTGGCGCATGCCTTTAATCCTAGCCCTCGGGAGGTAGAGGCAGGCGGATCTTTGTGAGTTCAAGTCCAGCCTGGTCTACAGAGTGAGTTCCAGGACACCTGGGGCTACAGAAAGACCCTGTCTCACAAAAGACCAAAAAAAAAAAAAAAAAAAAAAAAAAAAAAAGAAAGATGATGACTCAGAAACTTGCAGGTAAATGGAGAGAACTAGAAGACATTATGGTAAGTGAAGTAACACAGTCCCAGAAAAACAAAAGGACGAATGGTATCCCTCATCTGTGGATGCTAACACCAAATACTTAGTAGTAAGGCAAACTGAGCAGTGTGAAGATAGATAGATAGATAGATAGATAGATAGATAGATAGATAGATAGATAAATGGATAGATAGATAACTTTTACTTTTACCTGAAAGCAAATGTACCATTGTAATATGAATACCTTAATGGGATCTAGAATGAGCCTACCACTTATTTTCAGACTTTGTAATTGTAGTATTTGGGGGGAGGGTATCTTCTATACATATGTTAGAGTAATGTAAAATTAAAGGGGAAAATGTGAATTCCAAAAATGGTTACCCTCATTTGTGGATGCTAACACCAAATCCCCAGTTGAAAGGCAAGCTGAACAACATTATTGTTATATTTCTTTTTATTTGAAAACAACTGTGTTGTTATAATGTGAATCTCTTAAGGGCTCTACAATTGACCTACCACTTATTCTCAGACCCTGTAATTACTGTATATGGGTGGAAGGTATGTATTCATATCTTAGAGTAATATAAAATTAAAGGGGAAAATGTGAATGCTTAAACATATTTTGGAATTAACATACAGTTTCTTCTCAGAGGTCATAATTTTGATACATATGTGATGGTTATATAGGCATATGTTGGAGCAAAGGGGAGGGAGCAACAACACTATAAAGACTAGGTCGAAGAACTGACTGATACAGTTAAATTCTGCCCAAAACAACAACCCTCTGCAGTGAAAAACTTTGGAAAGACTGAGAGAAAGATGCAAGACATGTACAGCAGAAGGCATGAACTGGGTTGGGGTGGGGGCCAGGCAGAGGGAATGTGTCTAAATTGGACTGAAAGATAATATATGAAATACACAAATCATCAATAATAGTATTTAATAAAAAATAAAATGTTACATTTTCTCTCATTTTGATTTTTAAATGTTTGTACTTTTCTCTTGAAATCTAAATAGGTTAATTTCTATGTACATTCATGAGAAAAATAACAAATTGACTTTATATTACAAAAATATTAATTCATTAATTCATTTTAAATTATTTGTATTAAATATTGATAACTTTTTCCTTAGATGTCATGAGGCTCAATTTTTCTGAGAGAATAGCATTGTCACTGGATTATAAATATTAATAACGCATATAGCCAACACATGTCATAGAAAAAGAAGCCTGCACACACACCACACACACACCATACTTTAACAGAGTTCTGGATAAAGATTCTTTTGAAAGGCAAAGATATCCTGTAATGGACTGTTGGCATTCAGCAATGAACTCAGTCTTTTTACATTAAGTCTATTGCTGTTCTCCTCACTTAAAATGGCTCACAAAATGGTTAAGGTTAATTCCCTTTACTAAGAACCATTCACATGGTATTTATAGAGGAATCCATTTTCAGTCCTTTTTCAAAGAGGCCAGCAGGTGCAATGTATTCTTCAGAGGAATTCTGACTCATTTCTCCAGATTGCTAGATACTGTCTTTGTTTACACAGTAAGCATTTTAGGCAATGCTAGAATGAGTGGCTACATTCTTTAGTTCATTAGATTGGGAAAACCTCAATATGCTCATGAAACACATACTATATAATGGTATACATTAAACAAAATTCTGCTATACAAAGCTAGACACAGTTGTGCTTAGAATACATTGTGCTTGCATATGGCAATTCTAGATTTTCCTGATCTTCTATTATAATGATCAATAACTTTCTCCTTTAAAAAGAATCCTGCTTGAATACTGAATCACCTGGCCACATTAGTAATGCTGACTGTATTTAGATATTCATTGCTACATATTTTCTAAAAATTAATAAGTTTCAATTATTTCTAAATCTTTGGGATTAATATGACTGAGTTTGGTTCCCTCTGAATTCTGGGAAAAGGTGGAGTGAACTGAGCTTACATATCATTGTCGAAGAAGAGGAAGGTCCCTTCAAAGCACACTGGTTTCTGGAAAATCTTCACTGAAATTGATCCTGAACAGAAAAATTGTAAGAATCTAGATTTCCTGGACTGCTAATGTTTTCTGGATAAGGAACCCAGAATGAGTTTCGGCCATGTAACATAAAACTAAAAGTAAATAAAATAATCCAGAATATGATTAAGGTATCAGTCTTCAGGATAAAGTCTCAAAAATGGCATATTTTAGTTTTTCTAAATTCCTTTTTACTTACTGAAGTTTGAATATTGTTCATGGTTTTCTTTCAGTCACATCTGGTTGCAAATTCCTCTTCTGATTTGTTAGTCATTAATCATATAAATTTTATATTAATTTATATTCAATTCCATTTAAGTGTTTCCATGTGTAATTTTTTATCTCTGATTTTGAATTAACTATGTACCAATACTTTCCATGAATGCTTTTATAAATATAAACATTAATATTTTGACAAGATAGTTCTGATTATAAGCATAATTGTCACTCCACTGCACATAGAATTATGATCAGGAAAGCTGGGTAATTTTTGGAAGGTCAATTTGATACACATATGTTCAACATTTGGAGCTAAGGACTGTGATAGCACCATCTATGATATGAGGTGTCCTGCTCTGTTTAATTTTCAACTAGACAAGAGACTACCAGTGTATATAAGAAGTAAATGACAAACCAAATTCTGGCTGCATTAAGAGAGTTTATCTCACATTTTTATTTAGTCAGTGACTTAAAGAAATATTTTTGTGGGCTGAATAAACGGCTCAGCTATTAAGAGCACTGGCTTCTCTTAGAGAGGACCAGGTTTTCTTCCTGGTACCCATATGGTGCCTCAAAAGTGTAACTTCAGTACCAAAGTATCTGATACCCTTTTGGCATCTCTAGGCATTGCATGACAAAAGCAAGCTTACATACATGCAGGTAAAACATTTAAACACATAAAATAACTAACAAAAGAAAGAAATAAAAAGAAAGAAAGAAATTTAGTTATTTATTAACTACCCTATGAGAGATATTGCGGGAATTAAGATAAATTTAAATGATTTCTAAGACCCTTCTGAGGTCATGTATAATCAGCATCATATACGATGATTGCTAAACCTTTCTGTGAAGGTGAACAAGAACTTAACAGAGCCTTCTTGTTATCTCCAGAGGAAAGTATAATTTGGAGATCAGAAGCATAGATCTAATATTCTGTGCAGGAACAGGCAGTACTAATAGGATTAAATTTATATGATAAAAGATAGAAGCCTCCAAATAAAAAATAAACCAATTCCTGAAATCAAAAAATGATTCATTGGGAGGAAATCTTCACCAGTGATACATCTGACAGAGCATTAATGTCCAGAATATATAGACTACTCAAAAAACAAGTAAGAAAACAAATGACCTACTCAAAAGATGGAGTAAAAAGCTGAAGAGACTTCACCAGTGAGGAAGTAAGGATGGATGAGAAACATTTTAAAAAATGTTCAACATCATTAATAATCAAGGAAATGCAAATTAAAACCACTGTCAGATATCATCTTCAACAAGACTGGCTAAGATCAAGAACACAAAAGACACTCAAATGCTGGAGAGTTTGTGGGGAAAGGAGAACAACACTCATCCACTGCTGGTGGGAATGTAAACATGTACAACCATTATGGAAAGCAGTGTGGAGCCCTTAAAGTATTCAAAATGAGCCTACCACATGATCCAGTCATACCACTCCTGGCTATATACCCACAAGACTCATTCTACAGCAAAGATACATGCATATCCATGTTTATTGCAGGTCTCTTCACAATAGCGAAGAGCTGGAACCAACCCAAATGCCCCTCAACCAATGGGTAGATAGAGAAAATGTGGTACATCTACACAATGGAGCACTATTCAGTGGTAAAGAAAGATGACATCATGAGCTTTGCAGGTAAATGGATGGTACTGGAAGCCATTATGCTAAGTGAAGTAACACAGTCACAGGAAAAAAAAAAGGGGGGGAATGGTTTCCCTCATTTGTGGATGCTAACACCGAATCCCCAGATGAAAGGTAAGCTGAACATTATTATTATATTTCTTTTTATCTGAAAGCAACTATGTTGTTACAATGTAAACCTGTTAACTGGCTCTAGAATCAACCTACCACTTACTTTCAGACTGTGTAATTAATGTATATTGGTGGAAGGTATGTATTCATATTTTAGAATAATATAAAATTAAAGGGGGGAAATGTGAATTCATAAACATATTTTGGAATTAACAAAATGAAAAATTCAACTTGGGCAACTGGTAAATTTTACCCATCACAATTGACAGAACTCATACTATATTGAAGAAAGTACATAATCACTCTGTTCACTTTAATGAAATTGTTAACTATTATGTACATATATATTTTCCTGATAGACTTTTCTGGCATATATGATATTCTAAATAAAATTCATGATAAATTAAAAAAAGAAATGATTCATTCACATTTTTTCTGTCAAGGTAAGACTTGACCCCACCAGTATGTACTGCATGTGTCAATGCACCTGCGTGAAAGGGGGTGGGCTAAAGGAGAGTCCAGAGCTGGGAGCATAGGACCTGAAAGGAGATCGGGTACAGATGCTTGATGCTCTGCACCATCTACTGAGTTTTGAGGAAGTTAGTGAACTTCATATTTTCCACCTGCAAAAGGAAGTAATAAAGTACCTACTTCTTTAGATGTTATATATTTTTTCAAAGCAAGATTTTAGAAAAAATATTAGCATATTTTAAATACTTTAACTACAGTCAATATTAATAGTATTTAAAGTACTGAAACTGTAGTCTACTATACGATTACTATCAGTTTTAAAATTACATATAAGTTCCCAAAGATAATTTAACCTGATCTTTTAATTTATTATTAAGTTATTATTATTATATATGAATGTAAATTAAAGTGAACAAACATAGCAAAACTGACTTTTCTGTTTAAAATGGGTTAGGATTCTGGAGGGTAATATTATTTTCATTCTGAAATAATGGGATTAGTAGAAAGAAGATCTCCTAGGATTTATCATCATGTCATAATTACTAAAAATTCTGATGGTTTTATTTCAGAGTTGTCATGAGCAACAATTGTTGGAATTTAAATAAAATGACTGAGATTTACTGTGCTGGTCTTTCACAGGTATTAAAATATGTAGATAAAACTATTAAAAATAAGTTTCATTTTCATTCTTTATACTGGGAGTACATATTATCAGTGATTCTTCAAGTGTCACATAATAAGAACATATGTGACTACTTTTGTCTATCATTTTATACTTGAGACTGTCATTATGTAATAAAGTTGTAGCTCTTCCAGACATTTAAATTTCTTTTCTAATATAGAAGAAAAATCAAGATGGCATTATAAAACTCTTCCTTGGTAAAGATATTTAAATCAAAGCAGTATTGCTCACCTTTTCAAAATGCCAAGACTAATAACAAGTCTTTAATATGAAGTATTTGCCAATGGGAAATTTATCATTGAAATTATTGGCATCTTCAAATAAGTCAGTAATTAAAATAAAATAACCCACACTATACATGTGTTGCAGTGAATATATTTGAAATAATGAACGTTGGTAGGTATGAAATTTCAGTAGGACACCTTCTGTTCGTGCTGGAAACATGAACTATTGAAAAACAAGTCGCGCAATTTAAAATGTGAGCTGAATAGATGCTGGCTAGTAGGACCACTGCATTCGAACATCATTAGTGGCATTTGGTTGTAGTTCTTCATTCAGGAAGCAAATTCTGAGAACAGCAATCTGGGAATCCATAAATTCTACTGAACCTTGTTAAGTGACATTCATTAGAGAGAACACCTGGAGGGAAGACCTGAGCATTGAGTCACAACCATAGAGATCGGATTACCAGGGCCCTCCTCATCTTGCAAAAGGAAGGTGGCCTAGGAAGAGAATGCTCTCTCCTTGTAGTCTTTTCAGTGTGTTAAGATGGAATACTTGCATAAAGCTGGTGGTTTAAATCTTAGACTTTGTTTCTGTTGCTTAGGTTTTCCTCACACATTACTCTGTAGTCTTTGCCTTGTGGTATTATTTGTGGTCCATAAATACAGTTTATTTCTGTTATACAGTATCCCAGTGGACTATTTATCCATTTCCTGTGATTTTACTGCCTTTTACAGCCATCAATTTGTATCTGAGCAAATTTATACATTTTTATTTTAAAAACTGTATTTTCAAGTTGGGCGTGGTGGCACATGCCTTTAATACTAGCACTTGGGAGGCAGAGGCAGGTGGATCTTTGTGAGTTCAAGGCCAGCCTAGTCTACAGAGTGAGTTCCAGGACATCTGGGGCTACAGGGAAACCCTGTCTCGAATAAAAGGAACCAAAAAAAAAAAAAAAAAAAAAAAAAAAAAAACCAACCAAACAAACAAAAAACCCAAAACTGTATTTTCAAGAAAAACAACTGAGGAAAAACCTCTTCACTACCCCCAATTCTCATCATATGATGTACACGCAATTATAACTTCTGAGAATAAATTAAAATATAATTTATTTCCTATACAGAAGAGAAAAGTTTCAAAGAATTCTTTAAATTTTAAATGATAAATCATCTAAATAGCAAATATTTAGAGCTCATAACTGAATTTGAGATTTGGAAATTTCTTATCAAATTGCTAAAATAATATATAAATATGAAGTACATTGTTTGAAAGAATGACCCTGGTTCAGGAAGGTGTATCCATACAGCCAGGTCCATCAATTATTAAGTAGGTTCCAATTGTTAACTAATTATGAAAATACTCAGCCTTAAATTTCTGTAAAGAAAAAAATGAATTGATTCAGATATTTTCTACATGTATCTCAGTATATATTTGGAGTTAAAAATCAGTTATCAGATAATTGGTATTACTTTTACTGTGTTGACTAAAATAAAAAAATAATGAAAAGCTTTTACATACATGAAATTTATAAGAAAAATTCCTCTCTTTTGGGATATATAATTTGACAAAGTATTGAAGATACATGCATTTTTTGATATATGTGGTTTTATCTAATAGTTATACTTCTATAAACATATATACAGAGAAATAAAAAGTACAGGTAAGCTAGTTGCATACATAATTCCTTGTTGTATTTTTACAGTTATACACTGTTAGATATTGTAAAGTTGGCATTGGAGAGATGGCTCAGTGGTTAATTGCACTGACTGCTCTTGCAGAGGACCCAGGTTCATTTACCAGCACCACATGGTAGTTAACAACTCTCTGTAACCAGTGGATCTGATGCCCTCTTTGGACCGCTATGGGTATTGCATGACATGGGTACACTTAACATACATGATGCATGCAATATACTCATGCACATAAAGTAAAGAAAATAGTAACAAACTGTAAAGTGCTCACTAATAAGGTATTTTTTAAATTTTATTTATTATTTTTATGTATATAAATGTACTGTCTGCATGTAGGTTTGTGCACCCATGTCGTGCAATGCCTCCAGGTCAGAAGAGGGCGTCGGATTCCCCTGGAGTTAAAGATGGTTCTCAGCCACCATGTGGGTGCTGGGGATCGAATCCGGGTCCTCTGCAAGAGCAGTCGGTGCTCTTAACCACTAGGCCATCTCTCCAGCCCCACTAATAAAGGTATTTTTAGTAATATGTTATTTCTTCTAATACAATACTTTTAAATATCAAAATAATTTTTAGGTTGTCCATATAAACAACATTATATAATCTTTAAAATATATTCAGACTGGATATACATTTCTCAATGAATAAAATGATGTATTTGCATACAAAGTATTGTACTGTCCTCATCTTGTAAAAGAAAAAAAATCACATGTATGAGTGTGTTTTTATAGAAAATCAGAGACAGAATAAATGATATCATTGATCAGTGAATCTCTTAATTTCATAGACATAGATGTCTATTTTCAATTTTCAATCTGTATTTGTATTTATCAATAGTGTAATTAAAACACTGTGAGAGAGAAAAAAGAGGGAGAGAGATATGAGGTCCTTGCTGAAGTGGTGAAATCCTGTATCACAGTGTGCCTGGTGAAGTGTTTTTGACAACATACAGGTTTTACAGTTGTCTTCAGTGACTCAGGGTTTACCGAAAAAGAAGGAAAAGAAAGAAGAAAGTGGAGCATTAACTGTTGGGATATAAAGCTATTCTACTGTGTGAACAGTGACAACAGATAAAGACCTCAGAATAACAACAAGGTTTCATAGGTATTTTATCATGAGCATTTGAAACACTTCAGGTGAGGCTTATGTGCCTTGTGAACTCACAATATGACCCTGTAGGAACATGTGGAAACATTCTTCCTTTCACTAACCTGTGGATGCTCCATCAGAATCAGTCAGTGGTCTAGAAGTCCCAAAAGTAGATGAACTGCCCTCTCAATTCACAGTTCCCCTACACAGCTCACTAGTGCGGTGATTAATTGTGACATATGTTAGAGACTTGCAGGTAATTAAACAATAGCAAATCATTGTTTCTCAATTAATAAAAATAGAGTAAATAGAGTTTGTTAATCTGTACAACTTTGTAGCAAAATATATTGAATGAATGAATGAAGACTTTTCCTGATCCTGAAAAATATTTGAAAATGATGCAGATATTTTCATCTGCAAAGAGTGTGTACCTGAACTGCTTTGGGAGGCAGAGGCAGGCGGATCTTTGTGAGTTCAAGGCCAGCCTGGTCTACAGAGTGAGTTCCATGACAGCTGGGGCTACAGGGAGACCCTATTTCAAAAAGGCAAAAAAAAAATCACTTTTTACTATTCTGCTATTTCCTTTAGTTTTCAGTGTATGCACTCATGACTGACTACCTTTAGACTGTTAAATGCTGAAAAGAAGAGTCAGAGAAATAAATGACTATGATATAATTTCATCTATGTCCTAATAGAGACATAGAAAAAAAATGTTAGGAAATGTGGAAAAAGGAGCTGTGGGGTGTAGAGAAGACTGGAAAGGAGCTGAGACTGCAGTTACACAGAAGCTTCCTTATACGGAATATTCCTTATATTTTCAAATACGGGTCTCCTTGAGTCAAACAAGACTCCACCGTCAGCACCAGCTACACCTCACCTGCCTGGAAATACTGTGCAGCAGAGGCAGCCATATGCCTGTATATCCCAAATCTAATTGGCTATTGGCTCTCTCCTTGGAGGAATAACCCATGGCTGATGCCAAAAGCTTACATCCTCTACAGGTTAAGAGATGTTATAAGCCACAGTAAGACCCTGTCATATTTAACAGGAAAAAATGTAATTCATGGATTAACATACCATCCAAACATATGTTTCTATACCAAAGTAACCTACCATAACTATTAGAGCTGTTTAAATACCTATATATCTAATTGCTTGTGCTTCATTAGTAGGATCGAAAGGTTATTCCTGGACAACTGTCAGCCCATGAAAGGAAACAGCCAGAATTGACCAGAGTCCAAGACAACAGCTCCAGAGAGAGTGGACTGTATTGCCTCTCATCCACCTGTGCCCCTTTTCTAAGCCTAGGGAACAATCTGCGGAAGAGGGGGCATGGTAGAATGTAAGGGCTGCGATTGGGGTGAATGGTGAAACTACAGCAATGTAGTCTGGACACTCATTTGATCAACTTGATTGAACATACCACCCCTCACCCCCCGCTGGAAGGCGGGGCTGTGGGGGTTTGGGCACAACAGCCTGCAAATTGGTTTTACATGACGGATGCTTGTACTCATGGATTATCACTTATAGCTAAAAAATGGAAAAAAATAACTGAGAGAAAGATGCAGGACAGATATGGCAGAGTACATGATCTGGGATGGGGTGGGGGAGGGAGGAGAGGGAAAGGGAAATATGCCTGAACTGAATCGGAAAATTATGTATGAAATGCACAAAGCATCAATAAAAAAATGTTAAAAAAATCTTTGAAGATTATGTAAAATAAAAAAAATAAAACACAGAGCCTTTACAAAAAAAATAAATTAAGTTAAAAAAGAGATGGTAGTCTTGAAGGGGACATGCACACAGACACAAAACAGTCACCTAGTTTGGTGTTTGGACAAAAGTGAAGAAAAGTGGAGGTGTTTTAAATAAACTAGTGACTTCCCACAGTAAGTTCAACTTCTATTTTAAGTACTAGAGGTGAGTGTTGTCAATCAGAATTATATTTCCAGGAAAGAAAACATTCTTTCATGGTAAGGAGAGAAGAAAAACACACTAGCATGTGATTTTTCTTCCTAGTGTCCTGGCAAGGACATCCCCCAGGTGTAAGTTAGCTACGTAATTTCTTGTACAAATTCATATACTTGAAGAATATGACAGACTGCTTCTCATAATTATAAGATTATAATCATACACTACCTGTCCTCATTCTATGAAATTTCACACAAGACCAGATAGAGATCTATACTGACTAATATGTCATTTTTAGGGTAAAAAATACTTATGGTAAACCACACCTTTTGGTGTGAATTAAATTGACTTCAACTGTATTTTACATAATCAAATCTATAAACTAGAACTATAATAAAGGCATTTACCGTATAGTAAAGTGAAGTTTAAAAAGCATTTCATGGGGATGGAGAGATTGCTCAGTGGTTAAGACCACCAACTCTTCTTGCAGAGGACCCAGTTTTGATTCTGAACAGCCACATGGAGGTTAACAACCATCTGTAACTCCAGTTCCAGGGGACTCCCATGCCTTCTTCTGACTCTGCAGGCAAGCATGACATGGGTGCACTTACACCCATGCATACAGTATACTCATACACGTAAAATAAAAATAATAACAAATTTTCCTAAAAATAAAAGCTCTTCATTTCACACAGTATAATAGTCTATAAGCATAGATAAATATACTTTATAAACTTTATATCTACTGCTCAGTGGTCAGTAATAGTTTACCCAAATTCTCTGCAACACAAATTAAGTAATCTGAAGAATGGAACAATATTTTCTCACAGAGTTTTTATGGTAATTCAGATAGAGAAACATGTATAAGTAACTTGTAAAATGATGGGAATTATGAAATTATCAGTTTTTTAATGAAAAGATCTCTATGGTTAAAGGACTGCAACCCATATAATGATGACCATCTGGAATTAGCAATTGAAATCACATCTATTGTGTATACATTCGAATATATATCAATAAAGAAAATACATGCTATATAAAGGATTTTCAGAGAAAGAAGTGGAGGAACTGTTAATGTAGTTATGAAATATAAAAAGAATCCTGATTAAATATTTCTCAAGTATTATACAATGTTACATAACTTTCTATAAACTGCATAAAATTTCAATTGAGATACTGTAAGATAATGATTTCATGAGTTTTTTTTTTCTAAAACAAAACTTGTATATGTAAGTAACTTATTCCATTGCCTACATTTTTGTTTTGACTTATTCTTTGAGAAATTCACTATAACCCAGTGTTACTTTTTTTAAAATCTATTTGAGACAAGGTCTCCCTATAGCCCCAGCTGGCCTGGAACTCACTATGTAGACCAGGTTGGCCTCGAACTCTCAGAGATCCATCTGCCTCTGCCTCTTGGGTACTGGGATCAAAAGCCTGTGCCACCACACCTGGCTCAACTCAGCATTATTTTTATACTTTAATTTTCACCAATGTCTAGCACTTGGGAGGCAGAGGCAGGTGGATCTTTGTGAGTTCAAGGCCAGCCTGGTCTACAGAGTGAGTTCCAGGACAGCTGGGGCTACAGGGAGACCCTGTCTCGAAAAGACAAAAAAAAAATTTTTTTTCGCCAATGTGGTTGTTATCTTCAGCCATTAGTGTACACAGGTGCCTCTGAAGAGAATGTCAAAGGATGCTTTGAACATAAAAGATCCAGGGAATCTGTATGAGAGGAGACAGATATTCAGGCTTGTCTAAAACCCATGCAGTTATTGCATGTTTCGTAAAGCCAATGTTTCAAACCAGTGGAAGAAATGATACCCAAATAAAATCAACAAATGATGACAAATTCAACCACTCTCAATGTTCATGAGGGAAGAAAGGACCGAAAAATAAAATTAAAAAGACAGGGAAACAACAATATAACCCGTAACTCTGACAGTGCACCTTCTTTAAGCATGGGTTCTGCTCAGTCATTTTGGAAGAAAACTCGGGTAGAGAAAGTACCGTGTCCATGGGGCTGGAGAGATGCCCTAGAGATTAAGAGCGCTGGCTACTCTTGCAGAGGACCCAGGTTCGATTCCCAGCACCCACATGGCGGCTGAGAACTGTCTTTAACTCCAGTTCCAGGGGAATCCAACACCCTCTTCTGACCTCTGCGGTATTGCATGACACGGGTGCACAAACCTACATGCAGACAGTACATTCATACACAAAAACAAAACAAACAGCCCCCCCCCAAAAAAAAACAAAAAACAAAACCAAACAAAAAAAGAAAGTACAGTGTCCCAAAGAGCCGGGAATACTACCATGATCTGGTTTGACAGTATCTTTCTTTTTCTTTCTTTCTTTCTTTCTTTCTTTCTTTCTTTCTTTCTTTCTTTCTTTCTTTCTTTCTTTCTTTCTTTCTTTCTTTCTTTCTTCTCTCTCTCTCTCTCTTTCTTTCTTTCTTTCTTGTCTTTTCGAGACAGGGTCTCCCTGTAGCCCCCAGTTGCCCTGAAATTCGCGCTGTAGACAGGCTGCCTCTGCCTCCCAAGTGCTAGGATTAAAGGCATGTACCACCAAGCCCTGCTGACAGTATCTTTCAACTTAAGCCAGCTAAGGAAGAAACCACACTTGTCCCCTTTCACTCTGTGGCAAATTTATGGCCGTCAAGCATCAGCCACTGCTATTTTCACCCCTTTCTAAAAAGAAGGTAGTGTGAGACACTGGACCAACAATGGAAACAGAATACACATACATACATATATGTACATTTTATAACATAAGGAGAACTGTTTTAACAGGGGGTATCAAAAAGGATACTCACTCAGCAATGTCTGAGTTGTCACAGAAAGAGACTATTTCTTTGCTTAATTAAAATTAAAGAGAAAGGAGATACTATTGAATGTTCACTGTGATAATGTAAGCCTAGTACTTTATTTTCTCTAAGCTCACCTTAGAGAAGTAGATATTTGACTTTTATTTTTCAGTAATGGGTATATTGTTTCACTATAATGAGTAATGTTTTACAGCTTCCTGTAGGTCAGTATTGTTATTAAATTCATACAGCATTTCAAAGAAAAGAAAACATTAATTTGACAATTATATTCAATTATTATTTTAATAATAATTAATTTTTGGATTTTATACTCATTGTATAACCTTGGAATCAAAGTATCATAATTGATCATGTAATTGCAAGGAAACACTTGTGTGTATGCAGTGGTGCACTAACGAACATGAGACCAAACATTAATACACATAAAATAAAAACAAATACATCAAATTTTTTAAGAAAACACTGATTATAGATAGATGTAGTGTTGTATCACTATGATCCCAACACTCAAGAGGTCGAAGCAGAAGGATCACACATTTGAGATCAGTGTAACTACATAGCAATTTCCAGGCCTTCCTGAGGTACAAAGTGAAATCTTATAAAAGAACCATGAAAAAGGAAAATACCAAATGATAAGATGTCATACTAGATATGAAATCTCAGCACTGGCTAACACAGGTAGTCAGTAGAGTTACTACACCAAACAGCAAAGAACTAAAGTGAGAAAATTTTAGAGAAATCCTGGGTTTGGCTATCAGAGATGACTGATGACATCATATCATTGGTTGGGGGGAAGTGAGTGGCACTCATAGTAACTGGTGAATAGTTGTGATAAATATCTTCTTTTCTGTCAATATTTTCTAATGGTTTATAGTCATAGATTATAAAATAATTTAATATCTTGAAATAGGAAGCAAAGACATATATGATCACTAAAATTGAAATGAAAATTACTCTGAAGATTATTTAAAAGTGATTTTTTAAAAAAATATCAAAATAGCTCACTTTCCATACAACTCAGTTCTCTAAGATCTGTTTCTTGATGTTCTAACTCCACACTGCACTGTTCATCCTGTATGCCTGCTTCAAGCAATGTCTGCTAAGCAATCACTTGTTCCCAGGCGCTTTTCCACAATTTCTAGGTCCACAGATTAGTAATTCTTGGTATTTTCTCTGATTGTATTCAAAACATAGATAAATTTAACTACTATAAAGAGTCACATTATGCAGCCTGCTCGAGATTGTACACTTGTATCAAGAACAAAGTGGTTAGTGATTCAGAGGAGCTGTTATCAGGAATGACTTCACAAAAATGCCTTCCAATGTCTCTTCAGGAGGATAATGGTTTCTGTATGGTGAGGAGTGAAGGGAAATACTGTCCATTTAGAGAGCTTTGTCCTAGTTATTATAAATAAAAGAAAATTTCTGAGAGGTGAGCATAGCCTTGGGTGCATAAAAGAACATTTCTGGAAAAAAATTGCGCTTATCAACTATGATTGAAACATAAAATTTGTAAGGGAAACACAGTTGGCAATATGCCCAACTAACTTCTTTACTGAGCACAGTATTGAAAAGAAATCATATCATAAATAATTTATGACTTTTATTGTGTGCTGGACATTTAATTAGTCTTAAAGAATAGCCTGGATAAAGGAAATTAAGGAAACAAGGAGGTAAACTTGGTCAAGTTTGTGGTGGTGTCAGAGTTGATGACCATTTGCTTTGGTTTCTCTAAACATACCCTATTTGAAAAACCACAGCAATTTTGGTTATGAATGTCACCAAATATCCTGAGAGTTTTCACAAGTTAAAATAAGCTTTTGCTTCAAGGTGTGACATAGGTACATAAAGCAAAAACAAACCAAAGCTACTAAGACCTCGACCTTCATCCATAATAAGCTATCTGTGATTTGACAATGTGATTCTCTTGGTCCCAGTCCTCTTTTTGTAAAACTGTGATAAGGAAATATATATTTTATGGGATTGCTTCACCCTTTATATAATACATAAAATTAATTTACAGCGATTATTGGCTTAAAATTTTATCTGAGTACCAATGCATGATTCAGCAGAGGCCCTCTGATGGCACTGTGAAGAATGGATTGCAGAGTGAGGGAACTGGTACTTCCAAAAACCTGTTATATAGACATTAATCAGGATATCTGAAAGTAGATGGAGAAATAGGACAGATATTTGTTGATCAGTAGTTCAAGTAGAGTGTTAAAAATCAAATGACAAAAATGAAACCCTCAGCTTCTATAATTCAGACGATCAAATGAATGTATCTACTCACTACTCCACACTCCATCTGCTACTTCTCTGCTGTTAAACTATCCAAGGATTCACTTGGGAGTCTATTTGTAGCAAATAACCAAAACAAACAACAAAGCAAAGAAAACCCTTCAAATCTAGCAGCAGCAAGTTGCTCCCTCTAAGTTTATTTTATTCCTGCATCTCTAAAATGACCCTGTTCTCAAACCTTTTTGTTATAAAAATAACCAAGCAATTATCTCTCAAGCCAGTAGAAAACATTGCATCTTTTTAGCACCACAGTGATCGCAGGTATGGACCAGGGAATATTTTACAAGGTCTGAAGTAAATACATACTGCTATTTCCATATATTTTGCTTTCTTTTCAGACAATAATGGAAGTTTTCACATTGTGTGTGTGTGGGGGGGCGTTCTTGAGAATAGATACAATTGATCAAGTATAACAACTAGAATTCACAAAACTGATATATGTGAAAGAAAATGAATTTTAGGATTACCGTTGTTACAATATACCATTAAATAAAACATGGCAAAGTATAGACAAGAGAGATAAAATGACACTAAAACAACTCTTAGGCAGCTATTCACTTGAATTACACACATATAAAATATATTTCTATTTCTGTCTTTAAAACTACCATCTGTAGCCCTACTACACAATCCAAGAATTAGGAGAGCTGAATATATTATGTGCCATAAAGCTTATGTAAATCTATTATAATAGTTATGGTCATAGAACTACATTTTTCACTAAACTTCCTTGCTTCATTAAGATGTCATTATGTATAAGTGAGTAATTATGATAATATATATAGTGTTATTTTAAATTTGGAGAATAGAGGAAGAGTGGTAGTTGACCCTAAACGTCATAATATCTCTGTATATATAAAATTTTAGTTTTATTTAAAAACAACTTCATAGAAACACTTATGGTTTAGAAATTTCAAATTAATGTTAGTCACTCTACCATAGAGATGTTCTATTTTTTTTTTTTTTTTGTCTTTTTGAGACAGGGTCTCCCTGTAGCTCTAGCTGTCCTGGAACTCACTCTGTAGACCAGGCTGGCCTTGAACTCACAGAGATCCACCTGCCTCTGCCTCCCAAGTGCTAGGATTAAAGGCATGCACCACCACGCCTGGCTAGAGCTGTTCTTAAACCATCTCCATTTGCTATGCATCTGATCATCAGTGTATCACCTAAGACAGTGATGATACTCAAGGTACATCTTTACCCTCACTCACAAAGCAGCATTTTAAAGGTTTTTCTACATAATTTTCAGAGATGAGGGACCAACTGTTATCTACCAAAGATCCATCTAAGTTTAGCAGAATCCAACATTGCCTCTGATCCAAGAAGAACAATTCTCAGCATCTTCCCATACTCAGCCATTGAAAAGCAGCACAAAGATAAGGAAAGTAGCAGGCCAAATTGTCCCTATTTGTTAATACAATTACAGCCCTACTCTGCCTAGAAGTATAATGTCCAAACTATAGGACAGCCCTGGTTTCTAATACACATATTAGATTCTACTTTCTTTCTGAATAAAGATGTTATTTGTCCAGAACAAATTTCCTTTGGTTTCCCACATATTTAAAGCTGCTTGATAACTGAAATGCTACAAACACAAATACAACAGAAGTGGTTTAATTCATAATTGGTCTACTCCAACCTAGATAAATAAGAAAATAATGGAGAACCAACTTATCTGTTATTTTATTTCCCTTTTCCCCCTTATACCTATCACATACAAATTAGGAATGAGAAAATAAAGTGTTTACTAGTTCTCAATCACTACTCTAAAAGTTTTTACATGAATGCATCACACTATTACAATACATACCCTCCCTTATATGAGCCTCGGTGTAATTATAGTTTTGTATAATTAGAGTTTCATGTCAAAAGATTTACAGCTTTATTACCTCAAGCAATATTCACAGCTGCCAAGAATGATTTATGCAATAATGACTTAAACTGTAAAATAGAATTCTCAAATGAAGGGCTGTCAAATAGTCCTAATTCAAATAAGTGAGTTTTTAAGAATTGATACTGTGGTACAGAGTTCTATTGTACCTAAAAGAGTCACACAATGGAATGAGAGAGGAAGTATTGCTTCTCAGTGGACCCTGCAGCCCAGGATGCACAGGGAGTCACTGCATACATCTCTGGATTCCACTGCTCAAGAAGTATCTGCCACAATTCAGAATAGAAGCTTTTAGAAATAATTCCTCGTTCATATTTTTCCCACTCCATCATGAATGAATGGAAAATACATCAAGATTTTGCTAAGTTTCTTATTGTGTTCACTACATTGCATTTTATATTCCAGTGAATTGCTGAAAGAATAAGTAAAGGGAACTAAGAGTTAGGAAACCAAACTATCAAAGTAAATGACTTCAATAAAAAGTACAAAACTTTAAGAAACAAATGAATAAAAATGTAGCTGACTCTTTTTGTTGTCATTGTTGTTGTTGTTGTTTTTCTGTGTCCTTTTATAAAAGCAGAGTGGCTGTCAGGTTAATAAGAGGTGAGACTAACCAAAGCATTTGAATCTCCTAAGCGTACACTGATTTTATACTTATCATGTGAATAAAACTAGCATGCTGCAAAGATTTTATTCACCTTACCTGAAGTATTGAAACACTTAGTTTATTGTATTCAAAGCAAGTAAGTATGACTGTATCTTGACAACCTCCAAGAAGATTCAAGTTAATCTTTTTTTTGTTGTTGAAAATAAAAAAAATCTTGGTTCATCTATTCATTTCCCATCTCAACCATAGCTAAATAGTCAGTGTGTTGTTGACACTAAACATACCCAAGTCCTTGAAGAGAGAGTTATGTCTGAGTAGACATCAATAAACACAAAACTGTCACCAAAACTGACATCTCTATAGCTCCACAGGTTTCCAAATAAAGACCTTTTGTAAGAAAACAGGAGTGTATAACTTCATATAGCCAAGTGAACCGCTCAGACTAGATTTGCAATAGTCAGTGCACTAACATCTCCACTACAGTAGTGATTACCAACAGGTCTGGGATACCATGTGAAATTCCTTTTCAAAGTGTTTTGATGTCAGTGTGTAGTTTTACTGTATGAACTAACTAGGGTTCCAAATGTCAACATATTAGTTACACCTTAATAACAACTTCCATTTTAAAACATTCTGAATATTGTACTTAGTAGCTATGTGAGTTAGTCTGTTCAGATCATTTTATACTTAAACTTTGTAAATTAAAAAAAAAAACTAAAATACCCTTGAAAGCATATTGATCAATGATGGACCACCATGCACTGAAGAATCACAACAGAGATCAGGTCAGCATCACCGATACACTCATATGGAGAAATACTAGACATTCAAATTCAAATTCTTTCTAAAGTCCACTTTCCTAGCGTAAAATAAACAAAAGAAGTAGCACTTGGGTTGTAAGAGCCTGTGTCCAGTAAAAGTAATTAGGCTATTTATAATGTACAGCACTACAGACTGAAGAGTAAGAGTGAAACGGGAGGAACTTAAGAAACAATCTCTCTGCCGTTTGATAAATATAAGCACTTCTACTCCAGACTCATACCAAGTTATACAAACCTGTTTTTCCAGTAATACTTGGTTCCACATGCACACTCAAGTTTGTACAATGGAAAAATCCGGTAATTAAGAATTGTACATTTTCTATCATGAAATGTTTAATTATAAGGAAATAAGAGGAAAAGTTAAACCTTTCCTTTGTCATGTTCTTCCCTGTCATTTATCAAATGATGAGTCATAACATGATATGGGCTATACTACAGCATTCTTTCACCAATTAAGACATTTCCAAAAATCCAAGAAGATCGTCTTCTGCCTCATTCGTTTCTATACAAAAAAATGATAAATAGATGATGCAACATTGAGAAAGTTACCTACAATGTGCATGTTTTCTAAAAATATTTTACTCAATTGGCAAGTACCTAGGTGTGCATAGTTGAGAAAAATGTGTATCTTAAAATGGATGGTATCAGTATTCATGTACAATAATTCATATATATTCAAATATACATGTAAATATGAATTGATGTGTATTTAATGGACTCATGTTGTTGCTCCCAGGGCAAGGCTAAAAGGAGGTGTCTCCTTGAAGTTTGACATATAACCTTACTTTTGAAATGATAGTTTTATTGTATTTGTAAAAGTTAATATTAATACTTCCACAGAATCATAGCTCCTTTTCTGTATTTCTTATGTTAAAACAACTTACTCATTTTATAACACAGACATTCATGTAAATTTAATGAAAAAAGTATAGAAGTTTCTATGCTTTATCTTATATAAAGCACATAAAAGAAGCAAGAGTTCCGGTCCATCAACACTTACAGAGCCAAGAAACACTTAGACCTGTAATGATTTTAATTTCAGATAACACGGTTTTCAAGAATATATTTGTGGCATGTATTCAAATTCAGGCACTGGAGACATGTTTTTCTTCCACTACTCAGAGCAATGCAAGCAATGGATCACAGAGCTTAATGCCATTCCTTTGTAAAGCCAGGTGCAGGGCTGACTGTGGCATTTTGTTCCTCGGTGACATTAAGTTACTGCACCTCTGAAGAGTTCAAACAAGGTACTCTTATGAAAAGAAGAAAAATTCCTTCTGGTCCACTAACAAGAGCATCCATACTCCCTGATACTAAGACTAGGCAAAGATTTCATCTATAGTTAAACATTTGGGGTTTCTCTGTATATGAACTTTCAGTAATCAAAATTTATTTAAAACAATCAAATACAAGAAATCCTAAAAAGATAAACTTTACCATTTTTATGATAATAGGTGACCTCCACTTTCCTCTCCTCTGACCCCAGCAATGCCTGGGCAATTTGGGCAATATCATGTCTCTTGGTCTCAGGCCCATGGAGAAAGTCGCAGGTGCAAGGCTTCTGCATAACATCTGGCCTGGAGAAACCAGTCATCTCACAGAACCCATCATTGCAGTAGATGATGGCACAGTTTTGCACCCTGGCATTTGCAATGATAAATTTTTTATCTGCAATAAAAAGATGATAAGACATCTTTTAAAATCTTCCACAAGATTCTTGTAAACACTAGAGCAATTTGTTGCATAATAAGAGGTCTGAAATTCAGGTGCTTCCCTAAAATGCTAATTACTCAGACCTTTCCAAGAAAAATAAATCACACACACACACACACACACACACACACAAACACACACATACACACACATACACATAACATACACACCTACAAACTTTCTATGTGGTATTAGTGGCCCCAAGTAATTTAAACATAAGAAATGAAGAAACTCATCTTCCAATTGTAAGAACAGAATTTCTCAAGTAGTCCAGTTCCCAAGGTCTGTGATTCCTAGGATTTCTAGTGGACAAGCAGACAAGCAACTTGCCGGTAGATGTTTCCAGAATCCCATTTAATTGTAAGATAAAATTTTCCTAAGCCAGAGAAATCCTGTAATTGTCAATTTTCTCATTTCAACTTTGGTCCGTACAATGCAACTTTCTCAGAGTAGTTATAATTATTGGATTTGGCTCTTTCAGATTTCTATAAGGAAGACCTTCTACAAATGTTTGTGTTTTTAAATGACAACCATTTTTAGCAATGAAACTACACAGTAATCTATAATGTAAAGTTATACACTATCATGCTGCACAAAATAAAAAAAAATCACAGACATATGCCATTGGCATCATGCTAACACACCCTTTTAACTTTTCCTTTGGAAGAACCTAGAATATTTATATAATAGACATTTTAGTACAAGCTACATTAATTTTAATAACAAACTACATGTACTGTTTTTAGAAAGAAAACAAAACAGGAAAGAGAAGTTTATTTTATACACAAGATGCCAGATCCTTGGATCCCTAAATGCAGTGCTAGAAAACTTGTAAAGTCTATAACTAAAGAGTTAATGCAGAATATAAATGGATAAACATAGGACTTTAGATTACTAGATTTATTTAAAATAATTAATTCCTGTAGTTTGTCCACATGAGGGTATCAAATTTCTCTACATTTAGTCTCTGTGGGATCTACTTAATATATCTCGACTTTTAAATTCCCAGATGAAACATTTAGCGGGTTAACAGATAAACAGAAATATCATTTTGGAATAGTGAGCTGTTTGCCCTGGAAACCAACACACTGTTTTCTCAAATTATCTTGTTCGTCGTACATATATTTGCACTGATTCCGTGCAAAGTTCAGCTTTAAGAGCTAACTAACACCAGGGAAACATCCTCGTCATTCTAAGCCCTGCAGTTTACCAAGATAGAACACAGTTTGCATATCCATTTACATCAGTACTACCATTTACATATTTCTGCTCCGAGAGACTATGCTCTGCTCTGCACCTGACTTTTAAAAGTCTACCATAAAGAGCCTTAAAATGTGAACCCATGTTTTACCAGCACGTTCCCTTTAAGGTAGTAGACTAGTGGGACATTAAGTAGCATGCCAGATAATGGAGCAGTAGGGGAGGAGGATCAAATCGCCTTGTATAATGGAGTCCACAATCTAAAATGCAAATCAAAATTAATATTAGAAAGAGAGCACTATCGCTGCCATTCGAACTGTCTGGTAGGGTTTCACAGCTTCTGAACTTGACAGCCTAGAGTTGCCAATCTCCCCAGCTTAGAAGCAACGGACGCCAAGTGCAGTACCCAAGCCGAAAGCGAGCGCGAGAGAAGAGAACAAATGAACTTACTTTGCCCTTCAAATTTCCGTATGATGGTCCCCAGGAACGTGTTTTGCGGTGCCACATGCCCCCTGCGAACAGGCATGTTGCCCGGGTCTTCGCTGAGCGCCCGAGCTCGGAGTTCTCCCGGGATCTCTCCCGGGCTAGAGCCCAGGCCAGCGCGCAAGCCGCTCTTTGTGGCAGCGCATCCTCTTTGGAGAGCAGAAATCTCTTCCCATTAGCACCACTTCGAGACACCCGCGTTCCCTGGCGGAGTCCAATCCATTCACCTCACCTTCTGGTGGGGGCCTCGCACAGCCAGCCGCCGGTGAGAGGCTTGGGGGCGGGGAGGGCAGGAGGCGGGGTGCTGGAGGCGGCGGGGGAGGGCGCGGGGGGCGGGCTGGGGGGGGGGGGCGGGGAGTCACAAGGGCAATCGATCTGTTTCTCTTCTCCCAAACAGCGCCAATTTCTCAGTGTAAATGGGCTTAACCTGGCTGTGGCGAGGATGTCTGGGGGACAGGAGCGGGGGGGTTGGGGGTGTGGGTTGAGGTGGAAGACTTGTGCGCCTTTTGCAGGAAGGGGAAAAATAAAAGGAGGCTGGGTGGGGGGAGGTTGGGTGGGGGTTGACGTTTCTGTCCCCGCCCTCTCCCCCCCCACACACACACACACACACACACACACACACACACACACACACACACACACACACAATCCCCAAGAGCTTGGGCGCCGCCACAGCTAGGATTACTCAAGCGTGCATTAGCGGAAGGCAGCCAAGAAATCTCCAAAACTCAGCGACAAACAGCTACTCTGGGAAGGTGATCTCCAGGGCCACTAGACACAGAACCTCCATCCTTCAGCCCCTCACGCCGCGGTAGATAAATACCCTCGGCTTCAAAGAAAAGACAGGTAGGAAGCCAGTCAAGGAGTGTTTCTAAGCTCTGTTGGCGCTCTGGAGGTTGAAGATAGAGGGTGTGCCACTTGGGAGTGCAGGTTCAGTGTCAGAGTGCATCTTTGACCCTAGAGTCCCTTGTGGGTGGGCGCTGAAGCACCGGCTGCCCAATGCTGAGCTATGACTCAGAAAGACTGAAGACTTCCCCCACCGCTGAGCATGCCGGGTTTCCCCGCGGGAATCCCCGAAGAGTTGCAAGGTTGGGGGGCTTACTGGGTCTCCAAGTGCTAGGTGCTGCAAGAAGAATAAGGTCTAAGGTTGTGAAAGCCACTGGTACAGAGCAAGGCTAGAGTTTCAAGTGGGCGAGGCTGCGCGCCAGGGGGAAGGAACAAAAGGTGGGTGGGGCAGAGAGTTAGCAGCTTCACTGTGACCTCCCATGCGGATACTTCCTAAGCATACTAACAGCATCTTTCTGCCTCTTGTAGAACAATTTTGAAGGAGTGCTTGCTTAGGATGGGAAAAGACTCAAA
Source organism: Rhizomys pruinosus (assembly GCA_009823505.1). Lineage (NCBI taxonomy): Eukaryota > Metazoa > Chordata > Mammalia > Rodentia > Spalacidae > Rhizomys > Rhizomys pruinosus. The sequence continues at coordinate 76,686 of VZQC01015190.1, forward strand.
GGGCAAAACTGACGCCTCTTCGTTCCTGCTTCTCGGAGGCTGGCAGTAAGAGGAATCTCCTGGTTTACACACACACTTCTTGTCAAATACTCATGGGGACTTAGGGCAGCAAATGTCAGAAACAACCTGAACGTTTTCAAAGTTTTTCTTCTATTTACTTCTTTCCCTTGTTTCTTTTCCTTCACTTAAGTTATCTCCTTTAACAGCCCAATCGCATTCCTTTTTATAAATGACATTTGATACCATTTCACTCTACAAATAGAGCATAGACAAACGTCCGGTTTCCAACTGGCAATAGGTCCATATATGTGTCTTCTATAAGCACATGTTGCTTCAAAGGTAGACTTTGGTGGCATGCAACCTATTTTTCTGCTTTGTGTGAGTCAGTTGGGTTCATATTTTTTCTGTTACAGCCCCAAATCCTATGTGAAATGACGGATGATGCAACAAAGAAGGGCCAAGAAGCAAGATTAGTTTTTCTTTTTATTTTAATTTTTTAAAATTTATTTTTGTATATGTATGAATGTACTGTCTGCATGCAGGTCTGTGCGCCTGTGTCGTGCAATGCCGTGGAGGTCAGAAGAGGGTGTCGGATTCCCCTGGAACTGGAGTTCTCCTGGAACTGGAGTTACAGACGGTTCTTAGCCGCCATGTGGGTGCTGGGGATCGAACCCAGGTCCTCTGCAAGAGCAGTCGATGTTCTTAAACGCTAGGCTATCTCTCCAGCCCCCAAGATTACTTTTTCAAGGTGATTCCTGGATATTGTGAGAAATAAGGAAAGACACATACTACTTTTAAAGTTTAAGTTCTAAAATCATACACCAAAAAATCAAAATAAAGTTAAGAACCCAAGAAATTTTAACTCCTTCATATGAGAGTATTGGAAACGAATCAAAGAGAAGACAATAGCTAATAAAGGAAAATTTTCCCGTTATAATTTAATGACTAAAATGTAGCAATCTATGAAAACTCAGGGTCTTATGGTACCGTGAGCTTTCTTGAATCTGTATAATTGACTCCCTTGTGATATCAAGGAATCACACCAAGAAGATATAGTGCCTTTTCCAGCGGCTAAATGTGTGGAGCTGTCCACGGTACTGGATCCTGCCTTTAGCAACTAGTCTGCCTGTTGCCCACGGAGACTGGGCATTCCCAGAACTAGGAATTCCACTTGGGAGGCAGAGGCAGGTGGATCTTTGTGAGTTCAAGGCCAGCCTGATCTACAGAGTGAGTTCCAGGATAGCTGGGGCTACAGGGAGACCCTGTCTCGAAAAGACAAAAAAACAAATAAACAAACAAAAACAACCCCCAAAACAACAACAACAACAACAACAACAACAACAACAAAACAACTGGGTATTCAACCAAATGGGTCCTCATGCCACAGTTTTGATATTTTTGACACGTTTCTACAACACTCTTCTTTTCTACTTATATTTTATTTAAACCCAGCCGAACCTCATCCCCAAATGAAGGACTCCTGAGAAAAACAAAAATTTTATAAGTTATATGGATTTTATCTTAAGCTTTAGTTGTAAAGTTTCATTGCCATTAAGGCTTAATGACACCATAGTGCAACAGTAAGTTGTATGGAAGTAGTGTATCTGGCTAATAAAAGTTTAAATGACTTTAAACTCAGCAAATAAGTACTATTTTAAGATAAAAGGTATCCTAAGTATATTTTGAAAAAAGGTGCTTGTCTGCTATAATATATATTGTCAAGTGGGAGCTTATTGTATAATGTTCATATTAATAAATGTAACATTAAATTTCACAAGCACTGAGTTTGGAAACCTTGTAACTTTACTTTCTCTTTTCAAGAGTAAAAGTGATGTCTTATTTCCTGGCATATTCTCTTTAGTTACATCTTTCAGAATGGTCTGTGTTTGGATTGCATAGCAAATATATGAAAATATTTATTTTCTGTGTTATATTTGAGTAGAATCTCTGTGCTTCACTTTTCTCCAGCCATATTTTATGTTAAGATCAGTTCTATTCATGAAAATCATAGAACATTCTGCACCCCATGTATTGCAAATTGATTGATATGAACAGAAGGTTAAAGGTATCCTGTTTCTAAATTATCCCAGTAATTGGGTTCATGCATTATATATTGGTTCAGTGGCAACAAGTACATTAATCTATATTCAACCAGTAACAGAATCAAACTGGAGGACAACAATCATGGCTGTTTGTAGGATGGGAATCTTCCTCCTTTCATCACTACCAGCTGAAAACACTAAACATATTTCATGCTTTTTATTTTTTCATAAATATTTCACATTGTTAGAGTTCAGAAAGCACAGATATTGAACAAACAACATAAGCTGAGCTATCATTGAATTCCTATGAAATGTTAAGCTTAATACTCAGCAAGCTAATATTGAGAAAAGATATAGAACAGAGTCAGGTATATTTTATATAACAGAATTGTTCATGTTATCTTAGAATACAAATTATCCAGAGCTTGTTATGTAAATATTTTAGAAATGCCTATCACAGAGTAAATATTCATTGAGTTTCATACATACAAAATTCTGTATACATGCAGTGCTGGAGATATGTCTCAAGGGTAGAAAAGCATGTTTCCCTAGCATTCATAAATATGTAGGTTCAATGTCCACCAAACTGTAAAATAAATTAAACCTTGCTTCAGAAATCTACATTAACAAATATTCAAGAATCCCATATATTTTCCTAAGTATTTGAGGAAACAGTAATATCCATTATAGAACATTTAAATGATATTCTTTTTTTTAGTGATATTCTTACACTGACAGAAAAAGGCAAATTCAATATGAAATAAGTGATGCCAATTTAGCACTTTGACATTTTGAACTGATGTAGAAAACAATTTGATAAGATTTATATGATTTTTTTTTCAATTTAGCAAAACTATTTTATAGAACCGATGACCATGATGCTTTCATTTTAATAGCTATTTTAATGTAGCCTATGGAGATACTGGATATTATCTTACTAACTGGGTCACATCTAACTTAAGAAACATCTGACTCTACAGTTATGAGTTAGGCAGATTTTTGGCTTGCATTATTATATGTAGCTTTAGAATCTCAGAGGAGAAAGAAATTTTGAGGTCATCTATCAACACCATAATATTTTTGTGCAGCTTGGAATTCTGAGAAGAGCATAGGAAAGATTGGGCTCTAATAGTGGGTAAAGTTCTTGTCACATACACGTGTAAACTTGTGGCAGGATGACCTGAGATAGGATACGTATCACCTGCATAGCAGTTGAGAATGGTGGATTCCCTGTGAACCCAGTGCTGGGTGAATGGAGACAGGTGGATCATAGCAGTACCGACCAAAGAAGCTAGCGAGCTCCAGGCTCACTGAGAAGCCAAAAAATAAGTAGAGAATAATAGAGGAAGAACCCTGTAAATAACCTCTGGTATTCTCACAAAATTAGGTAGAGAATGATACTGGAAGACACCTGACCCCCAACATTGACCTCTGATCTACAAACACACATATGAGCATGTTTGCACACACAAACACATGCACAGACAGGCAGGCACATGCGCGAGCGCACGCACACACACACAGACCACAAATATACACAGAAATTGAAAAATATCAGAAAATATTGAAAATGTTTAAGATATTTGAGGATTCATTACTCAAACCTGTATAATGATTATTCACTCTCAGTTTTGTGTGAAGAATAAATAGAACATATTTACCATAAAATCAGGTATGTAGCGAATAATTAAATACTTAAATAAATGTCCTACAATGTAAATACTCTAATTTTAATTAACAAATAATGATGCCAAAGTATAGGATTCAGTTTATTTTGATTAAGTTTCTGTTAGGGGTTAATGGAGTGGGGCTAAGAGAAAAATAAGAGGACAAGAAGAAAGAAAGACAGAGAGAGAGAGAGAGAGAGAGAGAGAGAGAGAGAGAGAGAGTAGGTAGGTCATACCTGTCAAATAATTTGTAATAATAACCAAAATGTCATAATATGTTGATACACCATAAATGTCCTAACAGAAATTTTAGATTATTTTATGATAACGTCCTTTACATGTTAGTTTAAATCCTATTTTTGATTGTCTATTTCACCTCAGAAACTTTTTGTCAAAATACTTGGCATATTAATTTTAAAGCCAATATTAGTATTTGGTTTTATATATATATATATATATATATATATATATATATATTCTAAGAAACTTTCTATGAACAATGAGGTACTGGTTTTCTCTTCTGTTTCCTAATCAAGATATAGGATAATGCTATGACTGAACTTGACTACTTATAAAAAACCCTTAGGAGTAAATTTGTTAATATAAAATAAAGAATATGTCAAAAATCGAGGTGTTATTTTATAGTGTGCATTGGTAAGGCTGATTACACCATGATATTTTAAATTTAACAAATAAGTAAGTCAGTATATGAATCATAAATTAGAAAATTCTTGCATATTGCTTTTTTGAAGACTGAGTATAAGTACTTTTTGAATATCAGTAGACAGCAAAATCATTTCATTTGGCCTATTCATTCTTTTAATTATCTTGTTTAATTATTTGCTGTAGTCATTAGGTATAAGTTGAAAATAGCTACAACTAAAATTTTAATCACGATAAGGATCTTGTATTTCAATATTTTTTTAAATTTCTGTACTCTTTGAAATAACATAAGCCACCAAGATAAGCACTAAATAAATGTAAGTTGAGTTGGTTGATTTAACAAAGCTTATTAAATATGCCTTTTATTTTGAAGGAAGATTTCCAATTTGTGTCTATCTGATTTTACGGCATGTTAAACACTTCTGGCAAATTGATGCGACTGACTTATGAGCTCTGTTTGTGGGAGATATTGAGGAATCTTTTGGGAAAACATTGATTTTATGTATAAAAGCATGAAAAGTTGTTTTAATAGTGAAAAACCCCATTATCAAGGGAATTCATAAATGTTTCTTGCTATTATTTTTATTGTTTGTATGAGGGTTTTACCTGCATGTTTGTAAGTGTACCAACGGCATGCAGTTCCTGCAGAGGCTAGAAGAGGGTGTTTGATCCTATGGAACTGGAATTAAGGGTGGTTGTTCATCACCATGTGTGTGCTAGAAGCTTAATCCAGGTCTTCTACAAGAGCAGCCAGTGCACTTAACCACTGAGTCATCCATCCAGCCCCAAATATACACATCTTAATCAGTCAGTTAAAAGATTCTTTAAGAACATTTATCTGCTGAGCATGGTGGTGCATGCCTTTAATCCCAGCACTTGGGAGGCAGAGGCAGGCAGATCTCTGTGAATTCAAGGCCAGGCTGATCTAGGCCAGCTGGGACTAAAGGGAGACCCTGTCTCAAAAATAAAATAATAATAATAATAATAAGTTTTAGGGGCTGGAGAGATGGAGAGATGGCTGAGAGGTTAAGAGCACTGACTGCTCTTGCAGAGGACCCAGGTTCAATCCCCAGCACCCACATGGTAGCTGAGAACTGTCTTTAGCTCCAGTTCCAGGGGAGTCTGACACCCTCTTCTTTGCACGACACGGGTGCATAGACCTACATGCAGACAGTACATTCATACACATAAAAAAATAAATTAAAAAAATGTAAAACGTTTAAAAAAAGAATTTACCTTAAAATCATGATAGATTCATGTTTAGTTGTAAAAAATATACAGTACTCTAATTCATCTTTACCAAGGTTCCCACAGTGACATCATCTTGCACAAGTATGGAAAAATATGTAGTCTGTGGAGGATAAAATAAAGGGGTCATCTCTTGGTGTGTTGCTGGTCCCAAGATTACCATCTAGATTATAGGTCACTAGAAGGACCCTCAAGAACTATAAAGTTGATGTGTTTGTTTTTATAGGTTTTCTAAAATATATATAATGAAATTATTCATATTAAAATCAGTAAATTGAAAAGGCAAAATGGGAGAAGTTTAGAAATACCACACATCTAGAAGTGTCTATCCCAGTGGGTCACATAGCAATTGGTTTAATTTTCCTAAAATTGATATGGCCACACAGATAAAGAACTGCAAAACAGAAAGCTCCTTGAGATTTGGTGTTTAAGACTTTAGACATCATGGTGGGGGTATTGAGTACCTGTGTGGCTGGTTTCAGTAACTGACTCTCCTCCAGATGTCAAGCTGACATAACATTACCCAAAGCCTCAGGCATGTATAAACACTCCAATGGGCAAGGAAATCTGAAGGCAATTCCCAGGAGCTCACCCAAAGACCAGAACTGAAGGCAAGCCTTTCTTTGGAAAGCTTAAGGACTGAGAAACTCAGGCATGTGGTTCAGTTGCTTTGCAATTCCCAACTCTCTTAAGACTGAATGTCTCTCTCTCTCTCTCTCTCTCTCTCTCTCTCTCTCTCTCTCTCTCTCTCATGTTGAATTGTTAATAAAAGTGAAATAGTTTCATTGCTTAATGTTAATGTAGTAGTCTTTCAAACAAAGGAACACATGGAGTTGGGAGGGGTACATAGAGTGTCTTCTCCCATCACTTCCCACTGTATTTTCTGACTCTCATTGAACCTAAAGCTTGATGTTCTGGCTAGGTTAGCTGGCAAGGAATCTCCTGGTACCCACATGTCTCTGTCACCCAGTGCTGGGGTTATAGGCACATACATCCGTGCTCAAGTTTTAATGGTGCTAATCACTTGAAATAAGATCCTCTTGCTTTCACATCAAGAGTTCTTTCCTATTTTTCTATCTCTGTATCCCCAGAAGGATTTTTATTTGGTCCTTTTGAGACAGGTTCTCCCTGTAGCTCCAGCTGGCCTGGAACTTGTTATGTAAACCTCTGTGAGTTCAGCTGGTCTGAACTCACAGAGATTCTCCTGCCTCTGTCTTGGAGTGCTGGGACTAAAGGCATGCATCATCATGTTTGGCTTGAATGAATTTTTAAAAAACATTGTGACAGGTGGTTATTGTTGTTATTGAAGGGCCTCTGATTGAGAGAGGAATGGAGAGAGAGAGAGAGAGAGAGAGAGAGAGAGAGAGAGAGAGAGAGAGACTGAGAGTGTTAAACTTGCAAGAGGCTCTTCATAAGTCCTAGAAGTATCCTCTAAGAAATTTGTCATCTTGTGATGCTATATGAAGAGCCATTTCCTGACTTCAGATTTGCTTTTTTTTTTTTTTTTTTNCTGAGCTATCATTGAATTCCTATGAAATGTTAAGCTTAATACTCAGCAAGCTAATATTGAGAAAAGATATAGAACAGAGTCAGGTATATTTTATATAACAGAATTGTTCATGTTATCTTAGAATACAAATTATCCAGAGCTTGTTATGTAAATATTTTAGAAATGCCTATCACAGAGTAAATATTCATTGAGTTTCATACATACAAAATTCTGTATACATGCAGTGCTGGAGATATGTCTCAAGGGTAGAAAAGCATGTTTCCCTAGCATTCATAAATATGTAGGTTCAATGTCCACCAAACTGTAAAATAAATTAAACCTTGCTTCAGAAATCTACATTAACAAATATTCAAGAATCCCATATATTTTCCTAAGTATTTGAGGAAACTGTAAATCCTATTATAGAAACATTTAAGTGATATTCTTTTTTTTATGATATTTCTTACACTGACAGAAAAAGGCAAATTCAATATGAAATAAGTGATGCCAATTTAGCACTTTGACATTTTGAACTGATGTAGAAAAACAATTTGATTAAGATTTATATGATTTTTTTTTTCATATTTAGCCAACAACTTTATATAGAACCGATGACCAATGATGCTTTCATTTTAATAGCTATTTTAATGTAGCCTATGGAGATACTGGATATTATCTTACTAACTGGGTCACATCTAACTTAAGAAACATCTGACTCTACAGTTATGAGTTAGGCAGATTTTTGGCTTGCATTATTATATGTAGCTTTAGAATCTCAGAGGAGAAAGAAATTTTGAGGTCATCTATCAACACAATAATATTTTTGTGCAGCTTGGAATTCTGAGAAGAGCATAGGAAAGATTGGGCTCTAATAGTGGGTAAAGTCTTGTCACATACACATGTAAACTTGTGGCAGGATGACCTGAGATAGGATACGTATCACCTGCATAGCAGTTGAGAATGGTGGATTCCCTGTGAACCCAGTGCTGGGTGAATGGAGACAGGTGGATCATAGCAGTACCGACCAAAGAAGCTAGCGAGCTCCAGGCTCACTGGAGAAGGCCAAAAAATAAGTAGAGAATCATAGAGGGAAGAGTACCCTGTAATAACCTCTGGTATTCTCACAAAATTAGGTAGAGAATGATACTGGAAGACACCTGACCCCCAACATTGACCTCTGACCTCACACACACCACACATATGCAGATGTTTTGCAACAAAAAAACATGGACAAGACAGGCAGGCACCATGCGCGGCGCACGGCACACCCACACAGACCACAAAATATACACAGAAATGAAAACTATCAGAAATATTGAAAAGTTTAAGATATTTGTAAGATTCATTACTCAAACCTGTATAATGATTATTCACTCTCAGTTTTGTGTGAAGAATAAATAGAACATATTTACCATAAAAATCAGGTATGTACGATAATTTAATACTTAAATAAATGTCCTACAATGTAAATACGCTAATTTCATAACAAATAATGATGCCAAAGTATAGGAGTTCGTTTATTTTGATTAAGTTTCTGTAGGGGTTAATGGAGTGGGCTAAGAGAAAAATAAAGAGGGACAAGAAGAAAAAGACGGAGAGTGAGAGAGAGAGAGAGGAGAGAGAGAGAGAGAGAGTATAGGTAGTCTATACCTGTCAAATATTTGTCATAATAACCAAATGTCATAAATGTTGATACACCATTAACTGCCTAACAGAAATTTTGATATTTTATTGATAAACGTCCTTACATGTTAGTTTAAATCCTATTTTTGATTGTCTATTTCACCTCAGAAACTTTTTGTCAAATACTTGGCATATAATTTTAATCAGCCAATATTTAGTATTGTTATATAATATATTTATATATATTATACTACTATATTCTAAGAAACTTTCTATGAACAATGAAGGTTACTGGTTTTTCTTCTGTTTCCTAATCAAGATATGGAGTAATGCTATGACTGAACTTGCTACTTATAAAAAACCCTTAGGAGTAAATTTGTTAATATAAAAAAAGAATTTTGTCACAAAATCGATGGTGATTATGTTTAGAGTGTGCATTGGTAAGGCTGATTACACCATGATATTTTAAATTTAACAAATAAGTAAGTCAGTATATGAATCATAAATTAGAAAATTCTTGCATATTGCTTTTTTGAAGACTGAGTATAAGTACTTTTTGAATATCAGTAGACAGCAAAATCATTTCATTTGGCCTAATTCATTCATTTTAATTATCTGTCTTAATATTTGCTGTGTATTAGGTATAAGTTGAAAATAGCTACAACTAAAATTTTTAATCACGATAAGGTATCTTGTATCTTCAATATTTTTTATAATTTTCTGTCTCTTGAGAATAAACATAAGCCACCAAAGTAACACTAAATAAATGTAAGTTGAGTTGGTTGATTTAACAAAGCTTATTAAATATGCCTTTTATTTTGAAGGAAGATTTCCAATTTGTGTCTATCTGATTTTACGGCATGTTAAACACTTCTGGCAAATTGATGCGACTGACTTATGAGCTCTGTTTGTGGGAGATATTGAGGAATCTTTTGGGAAACATTGATTTTTATCTAAAAGCATGAAAAGCTGTTTTAATAGTGAAAAACCCCATATCAAGGGAATTCATAAATGTTTTCTTGCTATTATTTTTATTGTGTAAGGGTTTTACCTGCATGTTTGTAAGTTTACCAACGGCTATGCAGTTCCTGCAGCGGCTAGAGAGAGGTGTTGAATCTAGGAACTGGAATTAAGGTGGTTGTTAATCTACCACCTGTGTGTGCTAGAAGCTTATATCCAGGTCTTCTACAAGTAGTCAGCAGTGCAGCTTACCACTGAGCATCTCCATTCCGCCCCAATATACACCATTTAAATCAGTTCAGTTAAAAGATCTTTAGAAGATTTCATCTGCGAGCTGGTGGTTGCATGCCTTTTAATCCAGCACTTGGGAGGCAGAGGCAGGCATCTATCTGTGAATTCAAGGCCAGGCTGGTACTAATAGAGTCCAGGCACTAACCAGGGAGACCTGTATCTCAAAAATAAATAAAATAAATAATAATAGTTTTAGGGGCTGGAGAGATGGAAGAGATGGACTGAGACGGTAGACATTGACTGCTCTTGCAGAGGAACCTTCGGTTTCAGTCCCGCACCACATGGTGCTGAACATTGTATTCCAGTTCCAGGGGACGTCTGAACCCTCTTCTACTACAATGCAGGCATTGCACGACACGTCAAATAAAGTACAACAATATAAAAATAAAAAAGAAAAAATAAAAAAAATTAAAAACGTTTAAAAAAGAATTTACCTTAAAATCATGATAGATTCATGTTAGTTGTGAAAAAATATACAGTACTCTATATTCATCTATTACCAAGGTTCCACAGTGCATGACATTCTTTGCACAAGTATGGAAAAATATGTAGTCTGTGGAGGATAAAATAAAGGGGTCATCTCTTGGTGTGTTGCTGGTCCCAAGATTACCATCTAGATTATAGGTCACTAGAAGGACCCTCAAGAACTATAAAGTTGATGCTGTTTGTTTTATAGGTTTTTCGAAATATATATAATGAAATTATTCATATTAAATCAGTAAAATTGAAAAGGCAAAATGGGAGAAGTTTAGAAATACCACACATCTAGAAGTGTCTATCCCAGTGGGTCACATAGCAATTGGTTTAATTTTCCTAAAATTGATATGGCCACACAGATAAAGAACTGCAAAACAGAAAGCTCCTTGAGACTTGGTGTTTAAGACTTTAGACATCATGGTGGGGGTATTGAGTACCTGTGTGGCTGGTTTCAGTAACTGACTCTCCTCCAGATGTCAAGCTGACATAACATTACCCAAAGCCTCAGGCATGTATAAACACTCCAATGGGCAAGGAATCTGAAGCCTTCCCCAGGAGGGGCCTCACCCAAAGACCAGAAACTGAAGGCAGCCTTTCTTTGGAAAGCTTAAGGCTGAGAAACTCCAGGCATGTGGTTCAGTTCTTTGCAATTCCCCAACTCTCTAGACTGATGTTCTCTTCTTCTCTCTCTCTCTCTCTCTCTCTCTCTCTCTTCTCTCTCTTCTCATGTTGAATTGTTATAAAAGTGAAATAGTTTCATTGCTTAATGTTAATGTAGTAGTCTTTCAAACAAAGGAACACATGGAGTTGGGAGGGGTACATAGAGTGTCTTCTCCCATCACTTCCATTGTATTTTCTTGACTCTCATTGAACCTAAAGCTTGATGTTCTGGCTAGGTTAGCTGGCAAGGAATCTCCTGGTACCCACATGTCTCTGTCACCCAGTGCTGTGGTACTAGGCCATACAATCCGTGTTCAAGTTTTAATGGTCTAATCACTTGAAATAAGATCCTCTTGCTTTCACATCAAGAGTTCTTTCCTATTTTTCTATCTCTGTATCCCCAGAAGGATTTTTATTTGGTCCTTTTGAGACATGGTTCTCCCTGTAGCTCCAGCTGGCCTGGAACTTGTTATGTAAACTCTCTGTGAGTTTCCAGCTTGTATGAATCACCGAGATCTCCTGCCTCTGTTTGGAGTGCTGGGACTAAAGGCATGCATCAATGTTTGGCTTGAATGAATTTTTAAAAAACATTGTGACAGGTGGTTATTGTTGTTATTGAAGGGCCTCTGATTGAGAGAGGAATGGAGAAAGAGAGAGAGAGGAGAGAGAGAGAGAGAGAGAGAGAGAGAGAGACTGAGAGTGTGCCTCAGGGAGATTCTTCTTTTTTTTTCCTTTTATTGAGCTTTTGTATGTCTCATACATTTCTTAATCCAAATTAGATCCCTTCCCCCATCCATGCCCCACCCCTGCCAGAACTCATGCACTGTGCATTACATGTTAAGTCCTGTCTTGCATCTTTATCTCAGTCTTTTTTAACTTTTATTGAGTTTACTGTTTTGGTCTGTCTGTTGATTCAAGGTCTTTTTTTTGTTCCCCTTTAATTTATATTAACTCCGAGAGAATGTATATTATTATATATTATTTAATTATATATATATATATATATATATATACTCTACATATATACCAAACTAACAAAGTCTGAAAATAAACTATAGTTTCATTTCAAAACATATTTAGAGATTCACAGTTTAACAGTAAACTTGCATGATAAGAGAGATTCTTCTTAATGGCTGTGATAGCACCCAGCATAGTCCACTACAGTAGTGTAGGGGCTTGCTGTCTACATTCAATTCCACAAGTGGTCTCTGAAGTTTCTGTTAGAGGTTAGAGAATCTTAAGTTACTTAACCAGCCTCATTTTCCCAGCCTATATCTTGTTCTCCAGTGACTTTTTTGTTATTTTATTAAAGAATTTAAAATTTTCTTTTCTCCTTTTAGACACAACCAGTATCTTGGTGACCATGTGTTATTTATTTCAAGATTCCTAATATTGTGCATGCCATCTGTCACATAGTGCTGGCCAATAAGTGTTATGGGAAAGAAGAAAGGAAAACATTCAGGATTAATGTATGAATAGACAGAGACAAAAGAGTTAGGATAAAGTAAAGGAAGAAGGAGCTGGGGACAGGAAAAGCACAGAGAGGAAGAAAAGCTAGCAGGAAATAGTGGTGAAAGGAGAAGCAGATTAAAAGGTGAGACGTAGAAGGAAAGGAGGAAAAGTGGCCAGAAGAGAAGGTGAAAGAAAGAAAGGAAAGCACAGAAAAAAAGGGAGAAATGGGGGAAAAGGTAAGAGGAACAAGATACAGGAGCTATTTAAAGCAGAACTGCTCCAAACCCACCTCAGCAATGCTACCCATGTAGCATGAAAGGAATAATTTCCAGGAGACAATAAGAATCTATTTCTTTTTTTTTTTATTGATGCTTTGTGTATTTCATACAACATTTTCCAATTCAATTCAGGCATATATCCCCTTCCCTTCCCCCCACCCCACCCCTACACATCCCAGATCATGCATTCTGCCATAAGTTTTCTGCATCTTTCTCTGCTTTTTTGTTTTGTTTTTTCATTTTTTTTAACAATAAGTGATAATTTGTGAGTACAAGCATCCTTCATGTAAAACCAATTTGCAAGCAGTTGTGCCCAAACCCACACAGCTCATGGGTCCCACCATCCAGCAGGGGGGGCTTGTATGTTCAATCAAGTTGATCAAATGAGTGTCCAGTCTATATTGTTGTAGTTTCACCATTCACCCCAATCGCAGCCCTTACATTCTACCACGCCCCCTCTTCCGCAGATTGTTCCCTAGGCTTAGAAAAGGGGCACAGGTGGATGAGAAGCAAAACAGTCTACTTTCTCTGGAGCTGTTGTCTTGGTCTCTAGTCAATTCTGGCTGTTTTCTTTCATGGGCTGCCAGCTTGTCCAGGCATAACCTTTCGATCCTACTAATGAAGCACATGCAATTAGATATATAGGTATTTAAACAGTATAATATATAGCCTTTCGATCCTACTAATGAAGCACACGCAATTAGATATATAGGTATTTAAACAGTACTAATTGTTATGGTAGGTTACTTTGGTATAGACACAGATGTTTGGATGGTATGTTAATCCATGAATTACATTTTCTTCTGTTAAGTATGACAGGGTCTTCCTGTGGTTTATAACATCTCCTAACCATTAGAGGATGTAAGCTTGTGGCATCAGCCGTGGGTTATTCCTCCAAGGAGAGAGCTAATAGCCAATTAGATTTGGGATATACAGACATATGGCTGCCACTGCTGCACAGTATTTCCAGGCAGATGAGGTGTAACTGGTGCTGACGGAGGAGTCTTGCTTGACTCAAGGAGACCTATATTTGCTTTATTGGTTTAGTGGTCTTTGGTAACACTCTCTGGCATCCCAGAGACCATCTGTATACTTGCAAGTGCGGTCTCCATACATCTTTCCCATGTTTATATCAGGTCTTCAACAGCAGGGCCTTATCGCCTCTCTTCCTGCAGATATCCCAGTTTGGAGGCAAGGAGCCTTTACCATTTGTGGGGGCTTGGATCCCCTGGCCAACATCTCCTTGGTAGAATAATCCATTGTTGATGTCAGAGCTCCTGTAGTAATATATTTTGTTTAAGTGCATAGCTTAAGGAGACTTTAGCATTATATTTGGTTCTGAATAGAGAATAATCCTTTTCACAGTTTCTATGTTCATTCGTCAATTAAAGAAGGCAGTTTTACTGATTTTACAAGAGAATACCTCTATAACAGCTGGCTCCAATCTACAGCTGGAGAACGACCTCATCGTCATCTTATTTCTCCTTATTCTATGGAGGGGAGTTAAGAAAGTCTCTTGTATTAAAACCTTTGCGGCACCTAGAAGGTAAGCTTCGTTAGGAATCATTAAAAATAGTTGTTACTAGTAGGATCCACAGAGGGGCCTGATGTCTGCAGCAATATGAGGCATTTCTTCCCCTCAGTGCCCAGAGGAGTCAATCCTTCTGCTGGCACTTTCTGGTACATCCTACTCACTGCAAAGCTTAGTAAAAGTAAATATGTGCATATTGGATAACATTGGTTTGAAGGCTGATAAAAACGGTGATAACAAGAATCTATTTCTAAGTAAATAAATATTATCATTTTCCCATTCAGTTTGGCATATGTTCAATACTTTAAAGTAGTCTATGGATAATTTACTGCAAATGTCATCTTATTTTAATGACATTATACAGGAGTATAAACATGCCCGTTAAGTAACATGCTCACTGGTGATTTGAACTCAATTCTAACCTGAAACTAGTAAATGGAAAGGAGTATTTGCAATTAAATAGTTTTTGCTTGACTATAAATCAAGGATAATCATACTTGCAAGTGGTCATTATTGATAGTCCTAGTAAAACTCAGGGCTTATACACACAACACTATATGTGCTAATGTTATTTTTACTGCCTTTTCCTCCTCACTCATCTCTGTGCTGAGACTGAAGGGAACTTTGTGCTCACAGAGTAAGGAAGGTGAGAAAAAAGTGGACTTTACCACTAAGAAGATTGAGATGGAGAGATTTGTGTTAGGTCATAAAATCAGTTCAGTTCAGCTCACTTTTCAGCCTTGTAACTAATATGTGAATCCCATTCCCTTCTTAACGGCTGGAACACACTCCTTCTCCCAAATCTGTTAAATTTCTAAATTTGATAACTAATTTGAATGTTTCTTTTTAACCAACGCTGCATATCTGAACCATACTTCACATTCAAGCACATTTTAGTAAAGATTTGCAGCACTTTGGATCTAGAAATTCTTTTAGTTACTTTTTCCCAATGTGGACATATTTAATCTTTTCTAAGATAAATTTCCATTTTTTTTTCTGTCTCTAATTTGTCCTAAGTGAATATTATATATCATTTGGATGAAATGTAATTATGAAACTGTATTGCACTAATATTTTATTTCCAGACTTCTGTGTTAAATTCTTTTGTTCAATGTTGTTAACCTATTTTATAAATAGAGGTAATCTAAATAGCAAAATCATGCTGCCTGCCTTCTATTGAATTAGTAATTAACATTGTTAGACAAAGGAATACTTAAGCATTGGAAATAATTCTCCTTCATTATTATATTCCATCCTCTCTGTCTTAACAGTTTTAATTTCTTATCATTTTTTATCTAAATTGTTATTTTACAGCTTCAAGTTGCACAGCAGCAAATAGCACTGGTCATTTTTCTCTAGAACTTGATTTTTTCACTGTCGTTTCTCAGTATTGTATCCAATGATGATGAATTCAGGTCAGAAATTCCTCTTTCAAATGTTTTGGCTTTTGTTTTATGATATTTTGTCATGCACTATTATAGACCAAATGTGTTTCTCCTTTATCCTGGCAGACATTACATTATGAAACATTCTAAAAATGAAATTAAGAAGTCTTCGTGCTGATGCAAATCCGTGTCTCTGTGTGACTATTCAAGTAGTCCTGAGTGAAAGCAACTTAGGGGTATGAGATTTCTTAGTGGGAAGAGGTGCTTGCCTAAGCCTGACAACTTAGTCGAATCCCCAGGTTCAACATGGTGGAAGGAGAGGAGCAAGTCCTCCTCTGACAGTCGCATGTACTGTTTGGCATGAGCCCCCCCCCCCAGCAAACATGCAACATAAGTACACTTCAAAAGAGATGCATGGGAATTAAAATAAAAATGATGTCAAAGAAACCAACTTGGACATGCTGTTTGTGTATGACATTTTCTGTGATAAGTTCCCATAATTATCACTCAGGTTTGTTCCAGAAACTATCATTTTCTTTTCTTTTCTTTTCTTTTTTTCTGAGACAGGATCTCCTTATAACCCCAGCTGCTGTAGACCAGGCTGGCCTTGAACTCAGAGAGATCCGCCTGTCTCTGCCTCCCGAGTGCTAGGATTAAAGGCGTGCACCACCACACCCGGCTCAGGAACTCTCATTTTCACAAAGACTTGCATTGATATTTACACTAAGCAATGTAACACTGTTATTCTCCTGAAATTACAGGTTACCTCATGGGTTTGGCTCTGAAAATTTAGTAAATGATAGTGGAGGCAATTCTCTTCCTGTGTGTGAGTTTAAGTCTATCTTGCCTGAAAGCACTAGAAAACCCCATTCATGTGCTTGACTCAGAAGCCCCAGTTGGTTCAGCTGGAGAATTTGCCACTGGAGGTCTGGGGTGTTCTATCCCCTTCTCTACTTATCTCCTGTGTTTTTTCCTTCCTGGAGGCAATAATGCTGCAGTCTATCTAAGCTTCTGATAATATGCCATGTAGGGTAAACTATAACAAGAAGAAAATGAGACAAAAAGGAAAGAATATATACTTGCTGATATGTAATTTTTTATACTAAACAAGATAAGCTTTCATCTTCCCAAGAATTCTGCCTAACTAAACCTTCCCTTATGACATTTTGATCCCAACTATGCACTGTAGCCATCCTTAACCCGGAAGTGAATGGGATACTCAACATTTTTATTTAATATCTGAAATTTTATGCCAGTTTCCTTATTCTCTGTCAAATGCAGAGGTTCTGAGAATGTTTCTGTTCAACTTATGAAATATCCTCACCTTCTACACTTTTTCTTTTTTTTTTTTAAACTTTTATTTATTTTTGTATGTGTATGAATGTACTGTCTGCATGTAGGTTTGTGCACCCGTGACGTGCAATGCCGCGGAGGTCAGAAGAGGGTCTCAGATTCCCCTGGAACTGGAGTCTCTTGGAATTGGAGTTACAGACGGTTCTTAGCCCCCATGTGGGTGCTGGGGATCGAACCAGGGTCCTCTGCAAGAGCAGTCGGTGCTCTTAACCGCTAGGCTATCTCTCCACCTTCTACACTTTTTAATATAAAGCCTTGGGACTGAGGAAGGCTATGGCACTGCATGCGTTTATCAGAATTTCTTGGACTGTGGGGTCGAATGAGGTGAGGATACACTTTGCTCAGTTAGGCTGTATATGAAAATGCAGTATAACTTTTAACAAAAACACTGGCTGTCACAGAGATGTAGGTTGAGTTCAGTTTGCTTCACAATAGGAACTTCATAATGTACTACAAGAAACATATCATTGATGGAGTAAAACTCCAGGTTCTAGCTCAGAAACCCATGGATTTGCCAGAAGATCAAACATTTGATGAAAAATAAGATTTCTGAGATGATGTACTACCCACTAATTAAACATAACTGAGAAAAAAAGATGTCTACTTGCTTCCATTTCCTGTAGATGACTAGAAACAATTATCTTGAGTGGGGAACCCAGACTCAGAAAAACAAAGGTCACAGGTTGTCTGTCATAGCTGGATGCTAATTTCATATCTTATATGAATGTTTCAATTTGAAAATTCTGAGAGATCAAAAAACTAATAAGTGGCCATGTGTGGGTGGGAGCAGAGGAGACTTCCTGGAAGAGTTTTCTGGCAGAATATTTGGTAGCCTTTATGTATTAAATCAAATTGTTTGCAAATAAAGATACTTTGACTTCTTCTTTTCCAATTTGTATTTCCTTTGTCTTCTTCCTTTATCTTACTGCTCTAGCTAAGACTTCAAGGACAAGATTGAACAGGAATAGAAAATGGACATTCTTGTCTTCTTCCTGACTTTAAGAGGAATGCTTTAAGATTTCTTTCTCCATTTAATATAATGTGGGCTTTTTACTTTATTATATTGTCCTTATTTTGTTGAGATATGTTCCTTGTATGTCTAGATGGTCTGTGACTTTTACTACAAATGAATTTGGAATTATTTCAAGAGCCTTTCCTACATATAATGCAATGACCACGTGGTTTCTGCCCTTGAGTCTGTTAGCTGGTGGAATTCACATTTATATATATATATACTATGATAAATAATATACTATTATATATAATATATATATATAACTTGATCATGGTGGATAATCTTTTTAACGTGTACTTTCATTCAATTTTCGGATATTTTAATGTGAAATTTTGCATCTATGTTCAACAGAAAAATTGATCTATATTTTTCTTTTCCTTTTTTGATGGGTCTTTGCCTGGATTTTCTATTGGAGTAATATTGGCTTCATAGAAGGAATCTGGTATTGTTTCTTAATTTTCTAGTTTACAAAGTAATTTGAGTATTATTGGTTCTAGATCTTTGAAAGTTAGGTATATTTCTGCAATGCATCCATCTGGTTCTGGGCTCTTCTTAGTTGAAAGATTTGAACTATTTTATCTGACTCAGTTGTTGCTATGTCTGTTTTGGTTAT
This sequence comes from Rhizomys pruinosus, assembly GCA_009823505.1. Lineage (NCBI taxonomy): Eukaryota > Metazoa > Chordata > Mammalia > Rodentia > Spalacidae > Rhizomys > Rhizomys pruinosus. The sequence goes on from VZQC01015190.1 coordinate 95,433, forward strand.
TGATTTCATTTTGATTTAATATTGCTAGGCCTTTCATATCTAGAAAGCTATTCATTTCTTTTAAATTTTGTACATTAGTAGAATATAGACTTTTAAAAGTATGTCCTTATGATTTTCTAAATTTCCTTCAGGCCTGTTGCAATGTTTCATTTTTCAACTCTGAGTTTGGCTATTTGGATCCTCTCTTTATTTTTATTAATTTGGCCAAATATTTGTCAATCTTGTTAATCTTTTCAAAGAACTATCTTTTTATTTCATTCATTTGTAGAGTTGTCTACATTGTTTCTCATTAATTTCAGCCAAGAATTTATTTATCTCTGTCAGTCTAATTTTATTTTATTTTTTTTGGTCTTTTGAGGAAAGGTCAACCTGTAGCTCTCCAGCTGGCCTGGAACTTGCTATGCATACCAAGCTGTCCTCAATCTCATAGAGATCCACCTGCTTTTCCTTCCTAAGTGCTGGGATTAAAGGTATGTGCTACCATACCTAGCTACTGTCTACATTTAGGTGTTGTTTCTTCATGGTTTTCCAGGGATTTCAGGTTCCTCATTAATTTAGTTATATGGGTTGTTTCTAGCTTTCTGGTATAGGCACTTAATGGTATAAATTTTCTTCTTAGGACTGCTTGCATCATGTCCCTCAGGTTTTGGTATGTTGTATTTTCATTTGCATTCACTTCTAATAAATTTTTTATTTCCTTCTTTTTTTCTACCATGATCCAATTTGCACTCAGTAATGTATTTGTTAGCTTTCATGAATTTGTGTACCTTTCCCCATTTTCATTATTGTCAATATTTAGCTTTATTTTTTTGTGGTTGGATAAATATAAGATGATATTTCTAGTCTTGTAAATTTATGGAGACATTCTTTGTGACCTAATATATGGTCTATTTTGGAGAAAGTTCCACAGCTGCTGAGAAAAAGTGTACTCTTTGATTATTGGATGAAATATTCTGTAGTCATCTGTTAAATCCATTTGGCTTATGGTTTCATTTAATTCCAGGTTTTCTCTGTTTAGGTTTTGACTGGCTGTCCAGTCTACTGATGACAGTGGTGTATTGAAGACACCCACTGTCACCGTGGTGAAGTCAATGTGGGACTTCAGAGATAATAAAACTGTTTTGAATGAAATTGTATGCAATTATGTGAGGTGCATAAATGTTTAGGATTGTAAATTTCTTCTTGGTGGATTTTTTGCTTTAATGAGTATGAAATTACCTTCTCTTCTGACTAGTTCCAGTTTGAAGTCTATTTTTTCAGTATATGAGAATAACTATACCTGCTTTCTTTCTTGGTTCTGTTTGCTTGCAATGTCTTTTTCCATCTTTTTTCCATAAGGTGGTATCAATCATTAATTTTTAGGTGCATTTCTTATATGTAAAAAATTGACAGATCCTGTTTTTTAATCCAATTGGTTAGTCTTTGTGTTTTACTGGGGAGTTGAGAACATTACTATTGAGGGTTGTTACTGACCAGTGTGCATTCATCCCTGCTGCGTTGGTGCTATAGTGTTGTTTTTATTTTTATTTATTTTTTTTATTTTTTAGACAGGGTCTCCCTATAGCCTCAGTTTGCCTGGAACTCACAGAGATCCACCTGCCTCTGCCTCCCAAGTGCTAGACCAAAGGCATGCTCCACCATGCCCAGCTTAAAGATGGTTCTTAGCCACCATGTGGGTGCTGGGAATCAAACCCGGGTCCTCTTTAAGAGCATTTGGCACTCCCAGCCGCTGAGCCATCTCTCCCAGCCCATATAGTGCTGTTTTTAAGACCTCTTTTTGTTGATTTTTCTGGGATAATTTACTTATTCTTTGCTCCTCCTTGAGAGTGTTTAATCTTCTCTTCTGACTGAAGTATCCCACCTAGCATTCTACAAAGAACTGGCTTTGTAGACATAAATTCCTTAAATCTGTTTTTATCAGCTTTTTATCAAAAAATTTTCTTTCTCCTTAAATTACAGTTGATTTTTTTCCTGGGTACAGTAGTCTGGGATCTAATCTCCATTCTTTCATGACTTGTGTAACTTTGAACCAAGCCCTTCTGCCTTTCATAGTCTCCTTTGAAATGTCAGCTGTTATTATAATGGGCTTGCCTTTATATGTGACAATCTTTCTCCCTCACAATTGTCAATACCTTTTCTTTGTTCTGTAGCTTTAGTGCTTTGACTACTATAGTCGTCATATATGAAAATGGGGACTTTCTTTTTTAAAATTTATTATTTTTATTTTATGTGTATGAGGATATTGCCTACATGTATGTAAGTGCACTAATCTAGTGCAATTCTCACAGAATAGGCATCAGATACCCAGGAACTAGGGGTAAATATGCTTGTTAGCCAATAGGTGAGTGCCTGGAACTGAACCCAGGACCTCTGCAAGAGCACTAAGTGCTCTTAATCACTGGGCCATCTCTCCAGCCCTTTGGTGAGCTTCTTTTTATTGTCCTGTCTACATGATGTTCTGTATCCTTCTTGTAGCTTGATAGGCATCCCTTTCCCTAGGTTTGTGGAATTTTCTTCTATGCTTTTATTAAAAATAGTTTCTCTGCTTTGGATTTAGATTCTTTTTTTTTTTCTATGCTTACGATTAATAACTTTGATCTTTTCACAGTGTCTCAGAGGTTTTGCATATTGCACTCCTAGCTTATTTTAGATTTGACATCTCATCTCCTTTGAGTTATCCATTCTGATATGCTCTGCTCTATCTTCTCCACTTCTTTTTTGCTTCTTTCCTCCGTTTCTTTCTTTGAGTTCCTAAGATTTTTATGCTGCTTTATTTCAGTTCAAAGTTTTTTCAGAGTTTTTATCTCTTTATTGAATTCTAAAATCATGTTTTGAATTTAGCTATTTTGTTCAACTCTTTGTTTTCACAACCTTCATTCAGTATTTTTATTCATATCCCCTTTGAATTCCTTGAATATGTGTATAATTGCTATTTGGAAATCATTATCTTGTACGTCCACTTGGTTGTCATCCTCAAGAAACATTAAAATGAAGTCGTCAGTTGTCAATTTCTGTATTAGCTATATTAACTTGACTATTCATGTTGTTTGTGGATTTTTCTTTTTGGCAGCCATAGGAGCCAAAAAGATCATACAACTCTGAAAAAGGGAATCAAGGGTCCCATGTGGTTTTACGTCTTTGCTTTATTTCTATCTCTACATCCATGGATGAGCACTAAATACACAGAGCTCTGCTTTTTTACTCATACTCATTAGAGTCACAGATGAATATTTGTAGAACAATGAATAACAGTAAAGTGGCCAGAATACAGTAATTCAGGGAAACATAAGTAGGATAGTATTGTCAACATAGCATCTCTTCTTGAGAAAGCAAAGTTTCTCCTGAGAAACTGGGGCGGTGGGGAGGGGGGTAGATGTCGTTCTGGGAGATAAATCCTCAGCCAACATTCTTGGATAGACTTTCTCATGAGACTAGGGCATCCAGGCCCACATGCTCAAGGTTACAGCTTAATTTACCAAACACATTTTTAAATTCATAAGAACATCATTTCACAGTCCCTACATTTTTGGTCAGGTGTGCGCACATAGACTTGTGCAGTGGTATGTCTTGGTATGGATTATTATCTCATCCTTGTTGAATGTTTGTTTGGATGTTGTTTGTTATTGCCCCCAACTCTTCAGGTTAATGCCCAGCAAAGTAGAGCTTGGTGTTCAGTTGGCTAGTACTTTATGTTGATGTAAATTTGGTTGAAAGAAACGGTCTCAGGTACAACTTCTGACTTGTGATTTCAGGATTGACTGCACACATTCTGGATCTGCAGGGTAGGATAGAGCTGCTATTTGAGTAGATTGGCTGGTAGGTTAGCATGAGAGGTCACAGTTTTAGGACAAAAACTCAGGTGGGGAGACACAGGATGGTTTTAGGGGTGGAGCTCCTAACTGCAAATTTGGGGCCCAGAAGCAAGCCAGATACTCAGGCTGGGGCTGAGAAATCAGATGGCAGAAAGTGACTTGCCCTGCCAAAACTGGGGCATAAAAAAAAACAAAAACTGGGGCATATGGGTCTGGAATGGGTTAGGATCCCCTTGACCAAAGGAAGTCTGAGAACGATGGTACACTATGGAGTCTCCAGGTTGGAGCAGGAAAAGATCCCAGGGAGGCAGGCTAAGCTGAGGGCAGAGATGAGGTGCATGCAGGTGGGGAATAGCATAGGATCCCCTGGATCTGAAGAAGTCTGAGAGACAAGATGGCAGGGCACTGGGGAGGCTAAATGTTTTGACCATTCAAAAGTCTTCATAAGCGTTTGTTATTAGGTTATGTAGCTATAAAGTACGACTTTTTGAGTGAAAACTGATCTGATTGAATTTATAAATCATTGGCAACTCACTACAGCTAAGTTTTGGAATTGGATAGTATATCAATTTTAGCTCTTTTAAATCAGAAATTTTCACAATCTATGATGTTTTGACAAAGAGATGTCTTGGTTCTACATTTCGATTTTATTATTTGTTTCATGAATGCTTAAGTACTGTATCTGGAATAGAGTCATAAATGTATAGAAATTATTCAAGGTAAGTCTCATATTAGGACATTTAGCACTCACCAATTTATTTCAAAACCAAGTAAAAGTTCACATTAATTATTGTATATATTTTCTCAAGTGTTTAATGAAAATCTCCATTAAAATGGAATAATCATTCAAATGTATTCTATATTAAGTTCATATCTTTGCATCTTTATAGTTTATGAGTGTACATGTAAATGAAAAAAAAACAGACTAAGCTAATGCAGTTCTTATGACTAACCATTAAAATTCACTGTTTGAGGATATCAAATGGGGAAAAAAAAACAAATGTAGGATGCTGTGGTGAATAATGTCAGCGTGGTAGGATTAAGATTCATCTGGGAAATGAGTCTTTCATCATGCCTTTGGGGGATTATTCAGATTACATTAATTGAGGTGGGAAGACCCATCCTAAATTTGGGCAGCACCAGTCCCATATGAAATAGCACTGATAGTCAATTTGTCAGACTCTAGAATCATCTGGAAGATGAGCCTTTGAGGCTGCTTCTGGGGAATTATTTCAATTTCATTAATTGAGCTGAGGAGACCTGCTCACTGTGAGTAGCAGCATTCTCTAGGCAGGAGATCCTGGACTACACACATGGGGAAAGTGAACTGAGCATAAGTTTGCGTTCATCACTCTGCTTCCTGGTTGTAAATGCAATGCAGCCAGCTGCTTTCTTTAAGTTCCTACCACCGTGATTTCTCTGTCTTGGTTTACCTTGATTTCTCTGACTTTGAATGGTGAGCTAGAAGTTCTCTCCTTTAAGTTGCTTTTATCAGGGAATTTCATCATAACAACAGAAAAAGAAACTAAGACAGTTCTTGACTATATGAAAAGGAAAAAGTGAATTGGGCAAAAGCATCCATCACCCTCTGTTCCCTAAGGCAGGCACAATGTGACTACCTAAGCTGGATCCTGCCGCTGAATCTTCCCCACTGTGATGGACTGTACTGTGAGCCAAAATAAACTCTTGTTTCCTTAAGTTGCTTTTGCCAGTTATTTTTTATTGTAGAACCAAGGCAGGTGACTAAAGACATGTGTTGCATAACTTTTGTGACTAATTCAAATATTTCAAGTGAAATCAATAATAATTATATATCAAATTGTGAAATTAAAGTATTGTAGAAAAGATGTACAGATGCCTAGGAAATATAAAATATGAAAAGGGAAATTCTGGTCTCAGAATGGAAAATCAAGTCTATGAGGAACCTAAAGTATTTAGATAATTAAAAAGAGGAAATTTTCTTAGATTTTCTTGATGTCATTTCATATTTCTTGAGATTTGCTTGTTTAAAATCATTAAGATTGTAACCTATGATCTGCTTCTGGAAAAAAGGCAATCAAACATAATCATTGCAGCTGCAAACTATATAAATATGTTCAGATGCAGTAGGAAAAACACAGTTGCCCTGGAAATTTTTCTCTTTGTAATTCATTAAGCCTGACATTTATTTGTCCACAGAAAGCATCTGGTGGACCAAAGCCCTTCAGACTTCTTCATATTCTCTTGTTTAAGTCTTACATCTCTTGTGCTAGTTAAAGAAATAAAACCACATGAGCAAATACTCCTTCTTTAGGAATCAGCCCAAATATTTGTTACTTTAGCCAAATTATTTATTCTTTTGATCAGTTGGTGATCTCCTAAGCACCAATGTCCAGGTGCCCAAGAACTTAGTTTTTCCATGAATCACACTTCTCTTTCCCCCTGTTGCTTTCAGAACCAGATTAGAAACTTCTTAAGGATCATTTTTCTTTCTTTTTTTTTTTTCTAATTAAATTAGTTTTTATTGATGCTTTGTGCATTTCATACATTTTTTCCAATTCAGTTCAGGCTTATTTCCCTTCTCCCTCGTTCCCGCCCCACCCCATCCCCAGATCATGCATTCTGCATAAACTGTCCTGCATCTTCTTCAGTTTTTTTTTTTTTTTTTTCATTTTAGCTATAAGTGATAATCCATGAGTACAAGCATCCTTCATGCAAAACCTATCTGCAGTGTTTGCTGCCAAAACCTACAGCCCCACCAAAGCAGTGGGGGGTGACAGGTTGTTTGTTCAATCAAGTTGATCAAATGAGGTCCAGACCTACATGCTGTAGCTTCACATTCACCCCAATCGCAGCCCTTACATTCTAACGCCCCCTCTCCGCAGGTTGTTCCCTAGGCTTAGAACAAGGGCACAGGTGGATGAGAGGTAAAACAGTCCACTTCTCTGGAGCTTTTGACTTGGACTCTGGTCAATTCCTGGCTGTTTCCTTTCATGGGCTGACAGTTTGTCCAGGAATAACCTTTCGATCTACTAATGAAGAACAAGCAATTAGATATATAGGTAGGATCATTTTTCATGATCTGTGTATTTTCCTGTCACTGGAAATCCAAACATACTGATTTGGACATAATACACAATAATAGGTAGATTGACTGTTGGCAGGTAATTGATAGTGAATGTTTCTAAGATACTGTCCATTAAGATCCATTTTAAGTTGCTATGAAGCTGTTTCTTCTAAATATTGGGCATTTTTAAAAATAATAATCTTCGACTCTTGATTATCTTTATCAAGAGTGTTGGAGGAAGGTTACAGCAACTGGGAAGTTAATCCCACTTGATAAATGGAGCTAAGGGACAATAATCAGAATATGAAAATTTAGCAATTTGGAATGGAAACTAAACTAATGCACTTTGATATTTCACATCTGAAAAACTTTACAAATGCTGTTAACGCTCTTGATCTATCATGGAACTACCTAAATTATCTATTCTATCTTTAAAACTAAATGATTTAATGTCTAATTTTTCTGGTAAAATGATTTGCATCCACGTAATAGCTGGTTCTAGACAAAGCTGAAAATTCTCTAGAGGTGGAAATATCTCACACCAGCGGGGCTTGTTCCTATCACAACATTCACATTAGCCTATGATGTAGAGTTGAAAGCCCTCACGAAGAGATAAAAATCTGTGTTTTTTCACCTAGTGTTGAATAATGTCAATGGGGAATTATGTGAACAGGTACTGACATTTTAAACAAATAATTCACTGCGTTTATTTTTATGCTATTTGTAATTCAACAGAGAATTTCATAAAATGTATCTACTATCTCTATTGCTGTATGCATGACCTATGTTAGTTAAACAGTATTTGATTGAAGGAGAGAGAGAGAGAGAGAGAGAGAGAGAGAGAGAGAGAGAGAGAAGAGAATAGAGAGAGACAGAGACAGCGAGAGACACACAGACTTCTTGTAGACTGAGGTGACGTGAACTCTCTATGGAAACCAGGCTGCTTAAGATCTCACAGATATACACTTGCCTCTACCTAATAAGAATTTGGGATGAAAGGCTTGCACCACCATGCCCCACAAGTTATGAGAATTAAAAAGCTGTTTAAGTCAATATTTTAAGGTACTGAACTGTATACTTTCTGAGTGGTATGTGAATCTTCATTAAATACTTTTTATTTTTCAAATAATAATTATATATCTTCATGAAGAACTGTGTGATACTTTAATGTACTTACACATCAAGGAAGAGTTAAATAAAATATTTTCTTATTCATCAACCCAAACATTCATCATTTCTTTATGATGAAAACATTCAAATACCTCTCTTTTAGATATTTCACTTATGTATTACTGCTCTGTTAACTCTATCCAAGAATTCTGTCTATTAGAACAAAGTTTATACACATTAGACAATACATCCCCATCCCCTGTAATTCTCCTGCTCCAGCCTCTGTTCATCACTATTCTATTTCTGTTCACTCTTTTTTTTTATATTCAACATACACATGTCACTAATTTGAGTATTTGTCTTTGTATGTCTGGCTTCATTTAATTTGTTTTGGTATCACACCATTCTATTTTGCTACAAATGACATGAGTTCATCTTATGGTTGAATAGTCATTTATTCAGAATAAATTCTGAATTTTTAAAGTTTAAATTTTTATTTATGAGAATTTCATACATGAGCATATTTCCCTTATTTCCATCCTTCCCAGTCACCCACTAATTCTTCCCATTTTCTCCCATTTACTTCCTCTGATTTGTGTGTGTGTGTGTGTGTGTGTGTGTGTGTGTGTGTGTGATGTATTGAGTCCATTTAGTGGTGCTCTTGTGTACTGTGTTTAGAGATGACCATTGGGGATTAGGTATTGTCTTAGGGAGCTAGTCCCTAAGAAAAGTGATTCTCCCCCCATCAGCATCTCTATTGATTGCTGTAGCCTTTCATTTTGAGGTGAGACCCCCCTCCCCCGCTTTCTCCTGATTCACCTTGGCATGTCAACTGGTTTTGTCATTATGCAGACCATTAGACTACTGTACTATGCAAATTTCATGGTGCAGCTTCCTTATCATTTCTGCATTAAGCATTAACTAGCAGCTGGTGTCTTGTTCTTGTATTGTATTTCTATGGACATGTTTTTTATGTTCCACATACACATGATATTATATTTGAAAATCTTTGTACTTCTGGTTTAATTCTTTGGTTATGATAGCCATAGGCTTCCATATTGCTGCAAATGACAGGATTTAATCTTCTTATGTTGGAAAAATACCCCTTTCAGTATAGATACTTCATTTTCCTTAACCTGATGGATATCATGGCTCATAACAAACAATGGCTATTGTGCTGCAACAAACAGAAGGATTCTGGGATCTTTTTGATATGCTGATCCTAAACCTTTGAAGATATGCCCAAATAGTGGGAATGTTGGATCAAATATGACTTTCAAAAATAAGCAAATATGAGTTTTATTTTAATTTTTTTCAGAAACCTCCATACTGCTTTCCACAATAGAATATTAGTTTTCCATTCTAACGGTGTCTACATTACCCTGTCTCCAGTCAACTTTAGCAGCTAACATTGCTTTCATTACATATATTTTAACAAGTCTCAATTTCCATTTCCCTGATGATTAGAGATGCGTATTTCTTTTCAGATTCCTGGCCATTTGTGTATATTCTTTAGATAGATGTTTTCCTCCATTAATTAATTGTATTATTCACTTTTAGGGCTAGTGGATATTTTAAACATTTATTCTATATATTAAGCCCTTTCTTTTGGGATGAATGGCTTACAACTGCTTTCTCCTCTTCTATAACTTATTTCTCCATTCTCTTGGCTATTTACTTCGCTCTGAAGGAACCACTTAGATTGGTGACATCTAATTCTTTTATTGCTTTCTTTTGTTGCCAGTGTACTTATGTATTTATTGCTCGATTGCAATATTCAAGCTATTCTTTTGTTTGAAACATGGTCATGGTCTGTATTCACTTTATTTCAATGGTGAATTGATTTTCTAGACATTTTAAAATATTTTTCTTTCATTAATAGTCTTTTGAGATATTGGTTCACATATTTCTTCTCTTGTAGTATTGGGCCTTGTCAGATTTTCATATATGCTGATGTTATATGAATTTGTGCTCTTTTTCTCTTGCCAGACTTTGGGAAGAATTAGTGTTAATTTGTCTTTAAATATTTAGCAGAATTTACGGTGAAGCTATCTGGACCTCAATTTTTCTTGTTGGAAAGTTCACCATGTTATATATTTAAGAACCTGTGATAATGTTAACCTGATCTTTATAATCCAGAATAACCTCTTTATCTTAAAATGATCTAAGTATCAGTCTTATTTGCCACTACAATATTAATTTGGCAATGAATATCCATTTTGTAGGGTTTCCAAAAAAGTAACTGCAAACTTGGTTTCAATAGACAATTGCTTTCTCACAGTTTAGAAGACCAAAATGAGAAAACAATTTATCAATAAGGTTACTTCCTTTAGTAGATTGTGAAGTAAAATAATTCCAGTCTCTATTCCAGCACCTGATTTATATTCTGGACTATACCCACCTCAGCCACTGATTTCACCTTCCCATAAAAGCTCTCTTTACCATTGTGCCATTGTCACTTTTAGAAAGATGTTCTCAGTGAATTGAGGATCCACCCATAGTGGTTTGAGTGAGAATGTCTCCCATGCTTTTCAAGTAATTGGACAATTTTTCCTTAGTTTATGGCACTGTTTTGGGAGATCTTAGAAGGTGTGGCCTTGCTGGAGGAAGGATATCAGTGGGGTCAGGTTTAGAAACCTCTTAAGCTTTGTTTGCTTCAAGATGTGAGTGCTTTGCTTTCTCCTTCAGCCACCTCCTGCAACTACTCCTCTCACTATCATATACTCTAATCCTTCTACAGCCATATGATAGACTCTTCTTTCTATAAGTTGGTTTGTTCAGTTTCTTTATCATAGCAAGAGAAAAGTAACTAATACAGAAGGTGGTACCAAGAGTGGGGTGTTGGCTGTGAAGGACCTGACCATGTGGGTTTTTGGAGGAATGTGAAAGACTTTGGATCTTTGAGCTAGAAAAATGACTGAATGATTCAGGCAGAGTTTAACAGATGTTTCTAGTAGGAGCCTGGAAGAGAGTAGTATTGAGGACAGTATAGTTAGGGAGGGAAATGAGGACTGAAGGAGCAATGGAAATATTTTGGCAGTTTTGCTGGAGTCTCCCCACAGCTTAAAAGTTCGCCTGAAGCTAAGTTGAAAAGTAATGGAGTAATTTCTTTGGTGTAAGAAAATTTAAAACAGCCAAAGGTAGAAATGATGTCACAGCCATTAATGGTAAATATTATGCAGAAAGAAATGTAGAATGTACAGTTCAGATTGAAAAAAAAAACAGTAGGAAGATTAATGGTAGAGTCAAGGCCAGTGCTGATGAAGAGGCCTCCTTTGGAAAAGAGATTAGGGTAATTAAGGAGAGGCCTAGAGATTTGCATTTAAACAATAGAAAGAGTACTTCACATCCAACTAAATTTGTGAAAGGAAAATGCTGGAGGGGCTTTTTACTCCCAATGGGGATGAAGTGGACAGAGACTGAACTTGGCAATTATGCTGGCTTTAAATGTATGAAATATGCATAAGTGAAGGGGCCATCCATTCTTCTGAAGTTTTAGCCCAGCAGATATATATATATATATATATATATTATTGCACATAGTCAAGCAGGATGCGCTTAAAAGTCCATTTAAGGCTTTTGGAAGTAAAATCCCAGAAGTCAGGCATGGAGCTAGTGGAATTGGTCTTTTCTCCGTAGGTTTTCAGTCTTATTTTGGTCCAGTATTTCTCCAGTGTTCCCTCATTCCTCCTTTTTGGAATAGGAAGGTGTATTCAATTCCAATTTATGTTGGAAGTATGTCTTTTTATTTTTAAATGGGCTTACAATTAAGAGATTTCCTTGAGTCTTGGAAGATACTTTGTACTCTGGACTTTTGAATAGCATTGAGACTGTGTAAAGACTGTGATGACTTTTGTGGTTGGACTAAATGCATTTTGCATTTTATAAGGTCATGGGCCTATGGAGACCAGAGAGTAGAATGTGGTGGTTTGAATGAGAATATCCCCCAGAGGCTCCAAGTATTTGGAGGTGGCCTTAGAAGCTTCTTAAGCCTTGCTAGATTTCCAGTTGCTCTCTGCTTTTTGTGGCTGTTTCAAGATGTGAGGATTTTGCTATCTCCGCAGCTACCTCATGCCACTAGGGCTCCTAGCCGTAACCAGCTGCAACCTTGAGCTAAATAAACCCTTCCCTCTATAACTTGCTTTAGTCAGTTTTTCTATCACAGCAACAGAAAAGTAACTAATATACACCCCAAAACAATTTTAACTTATGTTGATGTGTACCTTAATTATATATGCAGAACTTTATTTCAAAATATGATTGTATTTTGAGGTTTTAAGAGGATGTGGATATTTTTGGCTGGTAACCACCACCTACACCATAAAACCAAGCATATTCACGAATTTTCTGAGGTTTGGGATTAGGCATTTGGGGGGTAGGGCTATCATATTATGATTATGATGTATTGCACTGGATTCATGTGATTATATAAATTCACACACATGTAGAAATCTGCTCATAATGAGCTGATAGTTGGGCACCTGAACCCTATTCAGGCCCGATATCACATCAGGGGCAATTTTCTGTTGTTCTCTTTTCTTTACTGTTTGGTGATATAGTCTTATCCACAACAGATATTGAGTCCTTTACCATAGTACCAAAAGCTATCTATGTTGTAATTATCCTCCTGGAGTTTGCCTTAAACCATGAGAGTATCATTTCCAATCATGGATAAACTTAAATATCACCATGATTTCTGTTTGAATTTGGTTTCTGTTGCTGGATGAAACACTGACCAAAAGGATGTTAGGGCAGAAACAATTCATTTCACCTTACAGCTTATGGAGGGGAGTCAGAGCAGGAGTTCAGGACTGGAAATGGAGAATGGTCTGTGGATATGGAGCAGTGTTGCTTAGGTTTGCTCTTCTGGCCTGTGCTCAGTCTGCTGTGTTATATAACCCAGGCCCACCCATGTGGTGGCATCATCTGCAATGGACTGAAGCCTCCCACATCACTTAGCAATCAAGAATATGCCTCAGAGGCATGTCTACAGACCAATCCAATAGAACATATCCCCCAGTTGAAGTTCCTATTTCCCTAGTGGGTCAAGTTGAGGACCAAAGCTGTCCAAAACACCTTCTATGTCATACTTACACAGTGGTAGGAGCTCATTTGTTGCATCTATGCATCCAATACAATTTCACTTCTTTTTATTTGGTCTGATAAATTGATGTCATTAATATGGTAGACTAAATATCAAGTGAAGTATTCAAGTTGTTCAGTTCCTACTGCACTAAATTTTGACAAGATTGAGGGAATTAATCTAACATTTTTCCATGAAAATAAACATGAACTTTATCTATCTCCTGTGAATAGTAGCTGTTTATAGCTCTTTTACTTTCTAGAGACAGGTAAAGAATGTTTGCCAGATCATTGGCTGTACAATACAACTTACACTCTGTTAGTCTATTCTAGCAAAGGAACTACATATGGCATCACATTTGCAAACAGGTTACTTATTGGGAAAGCTTGAAGTAGTCTCTTGTATTAACCTCCCTGTGTCTAGTTTCTATATTGGTAAAGCATTTAAGTTCACTGGGCATACAATGGGGATCCCTGTATTTGCATAATTTAATCTTAAAAGTAATGACATCATATCATTCTTTGGAGGTGGATGGTATTTTATACATTATTTTTGCAGCAGAGGGCTGTGGCAGTTTCAGTAGGTTTGATTCTGAAGGTTCTACTTGTAACACCTCATATTCTCACAGACCAAATAATCAGTATTATAGTTTTGATAGATATTATGTGGATTTCTTTACAGTTTATACTAAGAAGCCTAGACAACTATGAACAGGTAAGTCTATGGACTTGGCTAGACCTGTGCATAGGGTCAAGACAAAATATACTACCTCCTGATATTAGTTATTTATATGTTTGTGATGCTAACAACTTAAATGGAGTCAAGTCCATGTTTCTGTTCCATCAGCTTGAACAAGATATCAAGATAACAAGATCTTGTAGGAGAGCAGAGCTGCTTACTTCATAGGTAGCCAAGAAGTAGAAAGAGAACGAAGGTCTTTTGACTTTTTCCTTTTCCTCTTTTTATTTTATCTAGGCCTCCAACCCATGAAATAAAATTGGTGTGTGTCTTTGGTCTTCTGTTAGTATTCTCTGGAGATAGCTTTGCAAATAGATTTGAAAATGAGCCTCACAGGATCCTAGATAATGCTAATCCCAATCAAGTGGAATTGAAGGTAAACAATCACATGCCTTACATAAACTTCTACTCTAATTAGATGACCATAATGATGTTCCAGTTACCAATACAGATGTGTATCTGTACCAGTTTTGAACCAATATCCAGCATCTCAAAAATGAAGCATAAAACATCTAATGGTAACTTGAATAAATTTACAAATGACTCTGAGAAAGCTCTCATAAGGCCATTAGTATATGCACTTGTTACAATGTTACTGTATCATGTATCATGAAGCTCAAAACTTTCTCCTGTTGATTTTGATTATGACAAATACCCAAATTCACAAAGGAATTGTGACTTTTTAATTTGTAAATGTTAGAACCATTCTAAATCTCTTGTGCATGAGTGATTATTTATATTTAGCAATATTCTTTTTAAAATTTTTGTTTATTTTTATTTTATGTATATAAGTGGTATGCCTTCATGCATGTATATGCTTTAGTGTTGCACAGTGCTCGTGAAGGACAGAAAAGATTGTCAGATCTGGATCCCTTGGAAGTATTCTTATAGACAGCTGTCACTTGCGACATGTATGCTGGGATTCAAACCTGGGTCTTCTGCAAGAGCAGCCAGTGCCCTGAACTTCTGACCAGTCCCCTATAGCTCCTAATTTTAGCAATTTCTTGATTCTCATTATCAGCCTATGTATTAATGATCTTACCCTCAATGTCCTCAAATGTCAAATCAGCTTCAGTGGGAGGCTCTAAAAGCCTTTCACGAGAAGATTTACAGGAGTCTTTAGTATCATATGTGTCTTACTTTGCTTCCCTGTTGTTGCAACAAAACACCATGATTAAAAGGCAACCACTGAAGGACATTAGGGGAGTCAAATTTGACTCTATAGAATATATATGTATATATGACTGTGTATATATATATATATATATATATATAATCATATTGAGTATGATTTGAAAAGGGAAATGAGGATAGGAGTGCAGATCCAAATACCATAAAAATATACTGTATAAAAAAATCACATAATTCAATTATAAAGTTAAAAAAACTACCTTTGGGAAGAAAGATTTTATTTGGGTTACACATGCCATCATATTTCATCACCAAGGAAAATCAGGGCAGAAACTGGAGGCCGAAAAATGGAGGCAGGACCTGAAGCAAAGACCATGCAGGACCGCTGTTTACTGGCTTGTTTCCCTGGCCTGGCCTCAGCCTGTTTTGTTATACAACCCAGACACACCTGCCCAGTAATGGTACCATCATACACAGTAGGCTGGGCCCTCCCACATCATTCATCAATCAAGAAAAAGCCTCACAGACAAGTCCCAGCCCATTTCAATATAAGACATTTCCCTTTTGAGTTTTTCTCTTCCCAGATGTTTCAAGTTGGTAACTTAAGCTGTCAACAAATTAACCACTTGTCACCTTGACTACTAATTATTAAGCCATAACACTTCTAATTCTTGTCATCAAAATCTCATATTAATATCAATGTCACAATATAAAACACAGTACAACTTTAAAAGTTGAACTTCCCTTAAACAGTTCAATACTCTAAAAGCTCAAATTACTTTTTTTAATTTTTTATATTTTTTATTTATTTATGTGTATGAATGTATTGTCTGCCTGTAGGTTTGTGCACTGGTGTTGTGCAATGCCTTGGAGGTCAGAAGAGGGCGTCAGATTCCCCTGGAACTGGAGTTCTCCTGGAATTGGAGTTACAGACGGTTCTCAGCCACCATGTGGGTGTTGGGGATTGAACCCGGGTCCTCTGCAAGAGCAGTTGGTGCTCTTAACCACTAGGCCATCTCTCCAGCCCCAAAGCTCAAATTCTTATATAATATCCAAAGTCTCTCAACTGTGGGCTACAATAAAATAATAAAAAATGTGTTAAATTCTTTATTTCAGAAAGGAAGAACTGGATACACTTAAATAAATCCAAAATCTAGCAGGGTAACTCAATATTGGAATTCTGGGACTCAGTCACAATCTTCTGGCTCAGAAGTGCTTAGGTAGCTCTAATTCTCTTTCACTGCTGTCCACAGCACAGAGAACTTGTCTCATAGGCTCAGGCCAGATCTTCTCCACACCCGCCTCTGGCCTTGGTGGTTGTCCCACAGTAATACCATCTCCACTATGCTGGGATATCCACTGCAACTGAGGCTTAACCTTCACCTATGGCCTCTCCTGGCCTCTCAGGGTAGAAATCCACATTTTCTCTCAATGATCTTTCCAATCAAGGTGGTATTCATTGCAACGGAGGCTGCACTTTAAACAATGGCCTTTTCTGAACTCTTACAATGCAAAGCCTGGGCTTCTCTCCATGACTCCTTCAGTTCTGCAGTTTTCTTGGCCACAGATCAGTTGATGTGAGAGGCTGTTATACATAACCAAGTTTGTCTTTCAGCTTGAGATGCAGCCTTGTCCTTCCATTCCTGCCCCAAACACAGCTTCTGTTTGCTGGCCCAGAGGAAATATTTACCAGAAGAGTAATAATCACATCAATGATTATCTCAGTAAAGCACAGAAGGTTTCACTTCCAAAAATTCTTAATTCAAAATATCTTACAAATGTCCAAGACAGTGTCTTTGCTTCCCTCTGAGACTTCATAAGCCAGGCCTCCACCATCTTCTTTACTCTTTGGATTATCTTCCAAGATCCCACTGAACAGCTCATTAAGCACCAAGCACTGAATGTCTTTTCCAGCCCAAAGTTACAAATTCTTCTACAATTAGGTTCTTCCCAGAAAGACTCAACCCCTGGTACCAATTTTTTGGGTTAATTTACTTTCTTGTTGCTGTGACAAAATCTCATGACAAAAAGTAACTTCAGGAGGAAATGGAAAATTTGATTTACATCATTGAGGGAAGTCAGGGGAGAAAGTTAAATCAGGGAATTTGAGGTAGAAACTGAAGCAGAAACTATGGAGGAATTCTGCTTACTGCTTGCTCCCGTTGTCTGTGCACAGCCTACTTTCTTATACAATCAAGGCCCAGCTTCCCAGCAGTGGAAACACTCACTAGGTCAGGCCCTCCCACAGCACTCAACAGTAAGAAAATGCCTCACAAATATCCCAACAGGCCAATCTAATTACAGAAAATTTCCCACTTGAGGGTCCCTTTTCTCAGGTATGTCAAGTTGATGACTGAAGCTATCTAGCACAATATTCTTAAACCAACATGCAAGAGCAGTTCATATATATTTTCAGGGTAAAGTAAATGAATATGGTTTTACATAGTAACAAAATAAAATAATACATATTATCAATATCAAATGAACACTACTTTAAGAAATCACACAAATGAATTTACAAATGTCATGTGGACAGAATTGTGAAGAACATACATTCTATAGCTTCATTTATATCCAAGTCATCCAAGTTCATAAAATTTAAATATATATGTGAGTTTAATAAGTTTTGCAAAAGTAATTGAATGTTTGTGGATACATAACACATAAGAAAATAAAAGAACTGTCTGTCAAGACATTCAGGAGGTAATAGCATTAATAGGAAGAACAGAAAGAAATGGAGGAAAGATAGTGAGCTCTGGGTGTTGACAATGTTTTGTTTTCTTGACATATTGAGGATGTAAACACAGTTGTTGATGTTCTCTTATTGCGAATTATGGAACTGCATGAGCTCATTCAACATACTTTGTGTGAGTTAGTCAATAAAAAAGTAGATATGTATTGACAATTGTGCTCTAGGGATATCACTGCTGGTCTTTCAAAAAAAATGACCTTGTAAAGCTTTAGAAAGATTCACTCCAAAACCTGTTTAATATCAGCAGAGTTTAATTATATCTATTAATAACATATATATAATATATAATAATAATATATATAACTCTCAATAAAAAAGATCTACTTTCCTATTATATTAAAGCTGCTTTTAAAAATCTGGATCATAGTATTTTATTTAAAATGACTCTGTATACTAAAATCTCCCTTTTTTCATAACTATATAATTATATATATATGTATATATAATATATAACTATCTCTTATATTATATATAATATAATATATATAAATTAATTAAAAAATATATATAAATATATATATTTCATATATATATTAAAGATGCTTTAAAAATTCTGGATCATAGTATTTATTTAAGGAGGAAATAAATAATATACTTTCTTTGTGTCTTAATGCTGTCAGGCATGAGTTTTACTTGAAAGAAGTAGTATACTCCTTTTTTGCAAGTTAAATTTTGAAGAAAATGTAACAACAGTTTGGTAACTGACTCGCTCATAGAAAGGAAGCATAAAGAAACATCTAGTGTTTGAGAACATGGAGTATTCCTCCCTTATTCTTTATGGCCTCATTCCATTCTGTTAACACCTTAGAAGTCAGTTTCTACCATGCACAAAAATAACAGGTTTTTGCCCCTAAATGTCCTCAATTTGGGGTCAAAAATGGATGTAATAACTGAAGTAATATAGTGGTAATAAAAACCATGTGTTGGATTTCAAGACAAACCTGATGCCAGAGTGAGCCTTTTTGATGCAGAGCTGTTGGAGTAATCACTTTCAGAAGTGAGCTTATGGGCTCATATGTAGTTTTGTTCAATGAAAGAGCAAATTGTTCTCCAATTTTAGCATGGTTGATAGATGACTGGGAGACAAGACTATCCGAAAAAAATGTTTAATAACAAAAGCCCAGGCTTGTCCTTGCTGGGCACCCTCCCAAGTCACTCTTTGATCAGTCTCAGTGACGAAAGTGCAGATCCTTATTCCAGCTTAAAGAAGTGGCCCTCAAACTTCATTGTGGTTTTTCATCAGCAAGGAAGTTTAAAATAGTATTCCCAGTATTCAAGCTCTGTGTCATCTTAATGATATCAGAATCTCTGGGGAGCATACTGAGACACCACGGTTTTTAGATAGCAAAACAAAGTGTCAGTAGTCAGTCCAATGCCAAAGCAAGTGGTTTAATAGACCACATCATATTTTAATCTGAAAGCATTTTATAAAGTTTGGGTGTGAAAGAGCGTTTCTACGTCTTAAATTTTATATATGTTTTCATATAACATACAAAAAGTATTACATCAAATACTTTTTTCACTCAGAAAAAAGTATTTGATGTAATATTTTTTGTATGTTACATGATGTAATATTTTTGTATGCCAAAGATTATTTAAAGACCATTAGAATAATTTTCTTTGCGGAAAGCAATACTAAATGAAGACATCCACAGATATTTATTTCTATAACCCTTATAATTATCCTTGTGAACACAGAAGTGCATATCACAAAGTCAAACAGCTAGATCTTTTATATAATTATCCCTATCCAATCATATTCTCACAATGCATATTTGAGAGTGCTTGAACTTTAAGAAAACGAAGAATGAGCCAGTATTGAAATGTTGCAAATTATCATTAAAAATTGAAAAAAATAGCATTAAAATGAACTGTGTGATAACTGGAAGTAGACTATGTTTCATGTGTTAGGATGCTTAAAATGATAGTAATGTTAGCAGTATTAAAATTTGATTTTTCTCTCATGAATTAATGTCCCATGAGAAGCAGCTCTGAAATTATATGTCTGCTCCTCTCTTTCAATGACCCAGAACTTAAGTGTGTTTACATTCTATAAGTGGTGAATTGCTTCAGAATGGCTGCCTGGGCTCCAGCCATTACCTTCAAACTCTTGGCAGCAGAGAAGAGAAAGCAGCAAACAAACAAACAAACAAACAAACAAACAAAAAAAAAAAGTGGAGCACATAAACAAACAAAACTGAATAAAACTAGGTTTTTGTTTAATGGCACTTCTTAAAAGTTTCATGTGGTTTTCCTACTCACAGCCCACAATGTATTCAAATATTATTTTGAACGTATTAAGCATAGAGTGACAATTATTATCAGCTGTCAACTTGATAGGTTCTGGAATCATCCTCTGTCAGGGGTATTCTATATTGGAAAGACCCACCATGAATGAAGCTGGCACCATCCCATGGGCTGAGGTCCTGAATTGAATAAAAGAGGGGAAAGTAACTGAACACCAGCCTTCATCTTACTGTTTTTTCTGGCTGAGGATACAGCAGCACCAGTTACCATCTTCTGCCACCAGGAGTCTCTTGCATGACAGACTCCACCCTCAACTCCTGAGCCGAATGAACTCTTTCTTCCTTAAGCTGCTTTTTGTCTGACATTTTGTCATGGTGAGAGGAAAAGTAATTAAAATGCTGAGGGAAAACTATTTATTTGTATAGCAATGTGCCCACCTTAATACCAGTGTTGCTCAAAATTCTAATGTCAAAACTTGGATATGTCCTTTATTTCTTCCTGAGACAAAGTCAATGTGCAAAACCTAACAACTATAACAGAAAAAGAAATAGCAGAAACAAGTGGTGCATTTTTGTTATTCAGAGTTAATTTTTAATAAGTAAAGCACATAACTGTGTAGTAACAAAAATAAATATAT
The DNA here is from genome assembly GCA_009823505.1 of Rhizomys pruinosus. Taxonomy (NCBI): domain Eukaryota; kingdom Metazoa; phylum Chordata; class Mammalia; order Rodentia; family Spalacidae; genus Rhizomys; species Rhizomys pruinosus. Next base: position 115,989 of record VZQC01015190.1, read on the forward strand.
TAGCATACAAATGGTCATGTATCAAAATCTCAACCAAATTAGGAAAAGGAAAAAGACATCATCTGACTATGAGAAACTGTCTCTATGTCAGGCAACAAATGGTAACTGGCACTGGGTCATTGATCAAGAAGCCACACAGAGTGACAGAGTCTACTTTGAGTTTGATCCCTGAACAGAGGTAAACAAGGCCCTTCTGAAAGAGAGAAAAGCCTGTCTTCATTCCCAGCCATTGCTGCTATGGTACCATGTAGAAGTGACATGAATAGTAGAACCTGAGAGGTATGGGACAATTTGGACTTCTCATCTCTGTGTGTTCTGTTACGGCCGTGCTCTCTTAAAAAGGAGTCGTGGAACTGGAATTAAAGACGGTTCTTGGGGCTGGAGAGACGGCCTAGCGGTTAAGAACGCCGACCTGCTCTTTCAGAGGACCCGGGTTCGATCCCCAGTACCCACATGGCGGCCAAGAACCATCTGAAACTACAATTCCAGGAGAACTCCAGTTCCAGGGGAATCCGACACCCTCTTCTGACCTCCGCGGCATTGCACGACAGGAGTGCACAAACCTGCATGCCGACGGTACATTCCTACACATACAGAAATAAATAAAATAAAATAAAAGATATTGACCAATTCTTTAACAACAACGACAACAAAAATGACAGTTCTCAGCTGCCATGTGGGTGCTGGGGATCGAACCTGGGTCCTCTGCAAGATCTGTCAGCATGCTTTACCGCTAGGCCATCTCTCCAGCCCCATGGCATTGTAGGACATGGGTGCACAAAACCTACATGCAGATACACAAACCTACAAACATTCATACACATAAAAAAAAATAAAAATTAAAAAAAAATAAAAAAGGGGGCTGGAGAGATGGCCTAGTGGTTAAGAGCGCCGACCGCTCTTACAGAGGACCCGGGTTCGATCCCCAGCACCCACATGGTGGCCGAGAGCCGTCTGAAACTCCAATTCCAGGAGAACTCCAGCTCCAGGGGAATCCGAGACCCTCTTCTGACCTCCGCGGCATTGCACGACACGGGTGCACAGACCTGCATGCAGACAGTACATTGATACACATGCAGAAATAAATAAAAAAATGTTTAAAAAAAATAAAATAAAATAAAAAAGGAGTCCTTGTCTCCTTTGCTTGTTCTCTCTCTCTCTCTCTCTCTCTCTCTCTCTCTCTCTCTCTCTCTCTCTCTCTCTGTCTCCGTCTCTCTCTCACCTAATGTGTAGCCCACACTAATCTCGAACACATATTCTTTTCTTAGCTTAGCTACTTCAGGAGTGGTATAACGTGCATACACACTCAATGCCTCATGGAAATTTCCCTCCTGTTATAATTCTAACAGTCATTAGATTAAGGTCTACCCTGATCCAGGATTACCTCTTCTCAATAACCAGGTCACATTCATGGCTACTGGCTGTCAAACCTTCAATGTGTGTTTTTGGAGAAGACGATCGCACCAACAACAGTTAGCAGGCAATATCCTCACTTCAATGGTTTTCAAAATTATTTTTGAAATAAAACTGGAAATTTAGCATTTATAGGTTCAGTGTGGATCTAATCAAGGAAATTCAGCTTTATGTTAAATCGTCACATCTGTAGGCTACATACAGTTTAGGACTTTGCAATTTTCCACTTCTCTCATAAAGTAAATAATGTAAAAAGGACTGGGAATGTAGCTCAGTGGTAGAGTGCCTTGCTTAATGTGCATGAAGATTTAGGCTCAGCTCCAAGCACCACACAGAGAGAAACACAGACTTGCACATACACAAACACATATACACCCACAAACACACACATATATACACACACACACACACAAACACACATACACACATATACATACACACACATATGCACAGCTTTCATAGTGTTGGAAGGTACTACGTGTGCCATTGGAAGAAAAACATAATCATAAGTCTTACCACTTGTGAAACCTGTGAGAAACAGGCCTGGCAAGATATGCCCACTATTGTAATACTGTCACAAATGATATGGGAGTGACCAGACACCCTCTGATTAGATGTGAGGTCCACTCCACAAGATGTAACCCATAACTGGCACCTTTATCAGGGCCAAGAACCTATGGCCTAGATAGGTACTAAGCCCTAGGGGAAAACCTATCACTAATATTTGACTAAATCAACATAGTATTAAAATGATTTAGGATAAGATTACTATATCCATATATTAGTGTGGCTTTCAACCCTCATGAGAGAAAATTCTTGAAACAGAAAACAGTTACCACAGGCCCACAAATGGGCAACATGCAGAAAGCAAGAGAATGGAGATTTCTCAACTCCAAATGAGACAGCCATGCTGCCTTCCTTTTCCCAAGGAAGAAGATACTTCACAGAAGAAAGGTCAGAAACATTGTTAGGTGTGGGGTCAAAGCTGTGATTTGTGGCGGGGCCCACTTAAACCTAGAACTACCCATGTGGGAAGACCATGCAGGAAAGCAAACCACGTGTAGGCAGGCTGAGGTTCGAACGCAGAGAGAGTTTATTCCAACATGTCCACTTTAAATATCCATCATGACTCAATTCTCAGGGCCCAATGCTAAATCTTTTTGACACTACACTCCACCCCATGGGTGTGGCCAGGGAGGTACCATCGGCTTAGAATCCAGCTCATCTAAGTTTTCCCACATCTCACCCTTTTAATTTTATTTTTTTAATTTTTCTGAGAGGCAGGGGAGTCCATAGGTGAGGCTAACAACCCAAAGGAACCTGAGTTTTAAATAGCCAGCTGTTCAAGCCTGTTTTGAGTGCTAGGCAGTAGGGGACAGTTCAGACCTAAAACTTTATTTTCACACTAAGGCCAATTAATATCCAAAAATCCCAACCATGAAGTAAGCTGATTGTCAAGCATAAGCAATGAATGTAAGTAACATTCATGTAAAACCAATTAACAAGTATCTATGTTCATATTTTGAACAACCCAAGGTTCCCATAGTCCAATTGGAGAAGTTTTTATGCACAAGCATGTTGACCAAATATGAGTCCAGTGTATATTGCTGTAGTCTCATGATTTACCCCAAGCTCTCTGCAGCCCTTACATTCTACCATGCCTCCTCTTCCGCAATTTGTTCCCTAGGCTTTGGAAAAGGGACACAACTGGGTGAGAAGCAAAACAGACTGTTTTCTCTGGAGATGTCATTTTGGAATCTAGTCTGTTCAGGTTGTTCCCCTTCATGTATTGACAGCTTATCCAGAGTACCTTTTTAATCCTACTAACAAAGCACAAGCAATTAGATGTACAGGCATTTAAACATTATTATTATGGCAAGCTAAGCTGTGAGTACAGACACAGATGTTTGGATGGTATGCTAATCCACAAACTGTGGTTTCTCTATAAAGGGTGACAAGTTCTTATTGTGGCTTATATCATCTCCTAACCACTAGAGGACGTAAACTTGTGGCATCAGCCATGAATTATTTCTCCAAGGAGAGAACTAATAGCCAATTAGATTTGGGATAAATATAGACACATGGCTGCCACTGTTGCACAGTATCTCCAGGCAGTTGAGGTGTAGCTGATACTGACAGAGGAGACTTGCTTGACTCAAAGAGACCAATATTTTGCTTTACTGCATTAGTGGCCCTTGGTAACACTATCTGGCATTTCAGAGGCCAACTGCACATTAGCAAGTGATGTCTCAAAACATTTTTTCATGCTTACACCAGGTCTTCGACAACAGGGACTTACCACCTTTCTCCTTGCAGATATCCCATTTTTATAGGCAAAGGCCTTTATAATTTTGGGGGCTTGGATCCTACAGCTAACATCTCCTTGGCAGAATAATCCATTGCTGATATCAGAGCTCTCTCTGTATTAATATATTTTGCTTAATTACACAGCTTATAGAGACTTTGCTATTATCTACAGTCAGGGAATGACTTCGGTACCATCATGTTTTTTCTTTTCCTATAAAAGAGAAGAGGTAGGAAGGTTTCTCAGCATCTGGAAGGTAAACTTCATTAGGGCACATTATGAATAGTTAACCCAAATAGAATTCAGAGAGATGCTCAGTGTCTGTGAGTCAGGAAATCTGAGGTTCCTTTTTCTTTAATGTTCATATGGGTTAGCCTCTCTGCTGGAATTTCCCAGTCCATCCTGCACAGCCAAAAGTTGTATGTTTTCAGGCATTTATGTTAGTGTTTTTACCTGTGGGAACATACAAATCTCCTCCCATTGTTAGTTTCAAGACCTCAAAATTAAAAATTTATCAAAAGGTTTGGAATACAGAAAGGAATATTATACCACCTCCTTTTTTTTTTTAATTTTTATGTTTCGATCTATAGATGCCTAAGTTGTCCTACAAGTAAAGGAAAAATGTTACAAGGTGATATTGTATAACACAGGAAAATATAGAGACCATTTGTGTACCTTAATCCCAAAGTTATTGTTGAAAAGTCAATACAGATTATGCATAAAACAATTAACATTTTAGATTCCCAATTAGTTAAAATGTATTACCATTTTAGCTATCTTACTCCAAGCTCTTGGCCTTCTCCAGGCCTGGCATGAAAACCTGCTTTAAAGATTTTACAATATCTAGCTCTTAATAAAATTTTCTTTTACAATTCTTATGCCCACCAGTTAAAGACTGGCTAGATATGCCCCATGAGATGTTGTTACCATCATAACCATCCTGATTTTTTTTTGTTTGTTTGTTTTTTTGTTTTTGTGGGAGCTTCTAGGAAGCTTCCTTTGTCAAACAGGTGCAACGCAGTCCTGCTAAGGGGAAAGGGACGCCCAGTGCACACTTTGTGGACAGTGTGGGGATCTGGCCTCATTGTGTAGAGGACAGTCAGTCATTTCTGTGACCTGACCAGAGAGGTATCTTCCTACTCGGGTCCTTAGCCTGGGACCATGAAACATGTATCCCACTTTTGGCCAAAAGTTTTCACCTGCCCAAGCTCAGGACAGGAATTTCACACCAGCTATTCAGGTTGATGGTACGCAAAGGGAGCCTTTTTCCAAACCAACTGGTCACTCACAGGCCTCAATACCAGTTACCCACTGGTCATCTCAACAAAATGCAGGCCCAGCCTGCATGCACAAAAAAATTTAAAAATGGTGGCCGTGAATTCCGCAATGATGTTAATTGGAATTCAATTTTTTTTATTTTTAAATTTTTATACATTTTATTTTTTATTCCCAAATACCCAAAAACTTATTAACACTTTAATACAATGAAAACCTGGTTGCATCTTTGTTTTAGATGTTGAAAGGGCGTAACCAGTAGGTGGCAGTGTAGATCCATTATTTTAAGATTTTTAATAGATAACCCGTAACCTTTGTTGAAATTGAATTATGTTCTGGCTGTTTAATATAAATTTGTGTCTTGAGAAGGAAGGGCCACGTTCCAACTCAGAGGCAATGTTTTTACTGGTATCATGGCTGTTAACATTAAAATATACTTAGAACACAAGTACACACATCCATACACATGTGTGTGTGCACATACATACATACATACATACATACATACATAATAAAGGTTTATTAGGTTGACCTGTAAGGGAAAAAAGCCATATTGTTTGATGTCCAGTAAAAAACATGAAATTTTTATAATTTGTTATAGGGTTATTTTTACATAATTAGAATAAATGTCCTAGTAATGCATGAAACAGCTGAGATCCATATGCCACCTCTTAGGCCCATTTGCAACCACTTGCCTTCAATTAACTGTGCCTAAATTCTACCTATGCTATTTACAAATCTAAAGATTGAGGAATTCCAAAAGTAGACAGGCCTGATCCATCATGTCTTATTATTAAGGACTTTGGAATAATAATTATCCATAATCACAATCACAACCATTATTAATAATTATTAATAATTATTAATAATATTAATTATTAACCATTACTAGTCACAACAATAACTAATAATTATTATGAATAATTGTCAATAATAATAGCCAACAACAATGACCAATTTACCATTAGACTGAATTTTATCAATTATTCTTAATTATATTCAATAACTAACTATAACCATTAATAACAATTACTAATAATAATTAACAATAATCTATCATTAAACTGAATAATATGCATATTATAAACCCAATTAAAAATTGTTAACACTAAGGGATATAACATTTTTTATGAATTGAATCTATTTGTTTATAGTTAGCTAAATAGATTTAAACCTGTAGGATTATAATGAATTAAAAACAGGAACTCACATTCACTCACACATACACGCAGCTTGAAGATGGGCTTTTAGAAACATAAAACATGTTTATTCAAAAAATTTCTCATTTAAATTGAACTAAAATATCAATTTACGTTGTTAAAGAGACTTTTACCAATGGTCCTTAAAACACTATTTATTGGAGCAAGTCTGTCATTAGAACTTCAAGGCCTGTAAGTTCTCCTAGAAATCCATCTATCTTGTTTCCAAAGTGCTGAACTCAAAAGGATGTTACCTAAAATGAAAATTTAGTGGGCATGATTTAGATACCATGTGCTCAGTGGGGCAGCTGGAATGCATGAACAGCAGGCAGGCTTAGGGCGCCAGGCCAGACCTCAGACCACGCGTGATCTAGAATTCTGTGAGAAGAGATTTTTAAGGTGAAACACACTTAAAAGGAGCAAGATAAAATTAAGCCAATCATATCTAGGGTATCCGGGGTTAAGTAAAAATATTACACTTTAAGTTAAGCATGCTGAAATGTATTTGAATTACTGTTAACTAAAATAAATCCCAACTTTGGAACTACAAATAGCCAGCAGGTTTTAGGTAAGAAGTCAGATTTAGAGAAAACCCATAAGAAGACAAGAGAGCAACACACTTTTACCTAAAAACAGATTTTGTACACAAAATTTAAGAGAAAAATGACCAATGCTTGAAATTATCTGGAAAAGGCTGCTCTTGGGGCAGGGCAATTCTGTGAAAGGCCTTAATTTACAACAGAAAGAGGTGTGCTCAGGTCTAAGAGAGCTACGGGGAGAAAATCTACATATGAACAAGATTGGAAATGAACTTGAGGAGCCTGCAGCAGGAGTCTTTCTTTGGGGGGATGGGATTTAAAACCAGAAAGTTTTTCAGACCTGTAGAATTATGAAAAATTGTTTTAAGGCCAAACATAACTGCTAAAGCTTAATATTAAATTCAGCCTTGAGGTCACTGGCCTTTATAGCCTGCAGGAGTGACCATGCCAGGGGGCACACGCCTAGTAGGCACAGGATGCTCCCTCTGAACCAAATCAGAGGCAGGCTCTCCATGTGTACAAAGCCATATTCCCTCAGACTGCTGTCCCATTCACCAAAACCAGCAGGAAAGAAGGCTCCACCACAACAGATAGATATCAGGAGAGAGAGAAGAAAAAGAAGAAAAGGGCAAGATTTAGGGGTATGCATACCTAAGTTGTTAATGTTTCCTTCTGCCCCACGTTTGGACGCCATTTGTGGGGTCACCGCCGGGATTTGTGGCGGGGCCCACTTAAACCTAGAACTACCCATGTGGGAAGACCATGCAGGAAAGCAAACCACATGGAGGCAGGCTGAGGTTCGAACGCAGAGAGAGAGAGTATATTCCAACATGTCCGCTTTATTTTATTTTATTTTTTTTAATTTTATTTATTTCTGTATGTGTATGAATGTATTGTTTTGCATGCAAGTCTGTGCACCCGTGACGTGCAATGCCGCGGAGGTCAGAAGAGGGCGTCGGACTCCCCTGGAACTGGAGTTCTCCTGGAATTGGAGTTTCAGACGG
>VZQC01015190.1:124921-135674 GCA_009823505.1 Rhizomys pruinosus
GGAGGTACCATTGGCCTAGAACCCACCCCATGGGTGTGGCCAGGGAGGTACCATTGGCCTAGAACCCACCCCATGGGTGTGGCCAGGGAGGTACCATTGGCCTAGAACCCACCCCATGGGTGTGGCCAGGGAGGCACCATCGGCTTAGAATCCACCCCATGGGTGTGGCCAGGGAGGTACCATCGGCTTAGAATCCAGCCCATCTAAGTTTTCCCACAGTTAGGTGTGGAAGGTTGTTGATGACTACAGGGAAGTAGGCTTTTCCAGACAGCAGGGTAGTTGTACATATGAACTCACAGCAATTATGAACAGTATGCACAACACTTACTTAGTCTCATGCCTGACAATTTCCCAACACGGAGCTAAGGAAGTAGGAATAAGAGTGCATGCCTAGTGAAGGAGCTATTGGCATTTAGCAGCTGCTGAAACAGCAAGAATCAGTATTCTTTAAGAGTATTTGGAGGGGCTGGAGAGATGGCCTAGCGGTTAAGAGCGCCGACCTTATTTGGAGAGGGCATATTGGACTCAATGGAGAAAATAATGAACATGAGTAGGAAGTGAAAGTAGATCTAGAGGAGATAGGGAAGGGAGAAATATGATTAAAATACATTGTATGAATACCTCAAAGAATTAATAAATTATTTTTAGTAAAAAAGAATGTGAACAGGTGTAGTGGCCTGTAACAGTCTTCAGGAGGTGGCACCTTGGACAACAAGGAAGGTGATGGTGTAAATAACTGAAGAAGTAGAGAGGAAAATTCAGCCTATCAGAGGGAGGATATTATGATTGATTGGGGGGAGGGGACGTGACCAGTTAAAAGTGACTCTTGTGCCATAAGCAACAGAAGACTAGCAACTGGCAGGATGTGTATAAACATGTTCCAGGCAAAGGTGCAAGTTAGTTTTCACAAGCAGTATGTAAACCTGAATCCAAGGATTCATTTGCATTGGTAAATGAGCTGATGCACCATTGAAATTAATGTGCTCATTCATAGAGTAGACTTCTGGGGTATAACACCTGCTGGATATTTAGTAGACATTTTAATATTGTTGATATGAATGTTAAAGGTGTCCTTAACATCTATTCTGACATATTTTTGGAAAATAAATGTAAAATATTTTCTATCTCTGAAATTTTTGAGCTTTCCAAGCTTCTGCATTCTGAATTGGCAGGCAAAGTTAATACTTATATTTTCAAAATCCATATGTCCCTTCTTAAAGCCAAATGTACAATTAACTCCACCTCAATCATATGAATTGACTATGGGAGGTGATGCCTACTCAAATTACTTAAGAGAAGGATGAATTGATAGATAATGGACTGGCTCGAAGACATATGTCTCCTTCCCTTCCATCTCTGTCTTCATATTTTTGTTCCTCCCCTTCTTTCTTTCTTTCCTTCCCCAGCTTTCCTCTTCTTTACTCCTTTCTCCCTCTTCCATATCTTCCTCTCCTTTTCCCTCTCCCTCCCCTCTTTCTATCCTTTCCTCCTTCCTCCTTCCCTTTCTTCTTATCTCTCTTGCATTATTCTGTTTATTTGGTGACTAATAACTAGCCCTGATATAAATCTTGAAGAATATATCAAATGAAAACAAATAAACAATATCTGCCCATTGCTCAAAAGAGATGAGTCTGTTGTAAGATGCAGCCAGTAACAAAGTAGTTTAAGAAAGTGGAGGTATGCTGTCTACAAAGAAAGCAAGCCAGAAAAGGCCAAGCTCTCTACATACGGGTTCTGGGTTGTTTTCCCAGAGAAAATATTTTAAATATTTCATGAAATATGTGTAAGAAATAGCCACATGAAAAATGTAATAATGGCCTAACCTAAAGCAAATTAGACAAGATCAGGGGCATTCGGGGTGTTATGCCATACACCAAAAGCCAAATTAGAATGTTAAGGAGTCATCAGGAGAATGAGGAGTCAGGGAAGTAGTAAATCATTTGTTCTGGCTTCTTATTTGTGGTTGTGTATCAAGGGAACCTGGAAAGTTGATATCAGGACACAGGCAGCATCTGCTATGAAGTTTGGGTTTAATAACAATGACAATTGGAAGGTTGCTAAGGCTGAGAAAATAAATGTGTCTTGTTACAAAACTACAGGAGTAGAAGCAAGAGGAAACATTGAAAGTTCAGCAAGCCATGTTTTGGTATTTCTCAGTGGTAAACCACTTGCCTGGTGTGACCAAGGTCCTAGGCTCCATCTTCAACACTGTAAACAAATAGTTTAGCAAAACAGTGGAAGGATGCTACTCAGTATTCTTGAAGTATTCTGATAAGGTACCCCAGCAAGGTTACAATAGTGGGGAGGAGAAGAGAAGGTGGACCTAGACAGTGAGATGGGGAGAACACAAAAGGCTGAAGGAGAGCTAAGAACGAATATGAAGATAGTGAGCGTGTCGGTGTTGAAGTGACAGAGGATTTGAACAGTCACTGTCGTCATTGTGAGGGGGAAATTGGGGGCAGAAAGTAGAGCATGATGACTTTGCCTACATGGTGTGTTGACTCTGAGTCTTCCAGTTCCACTGAATACTGAAGACAGGGGAATGCTGCAGTGAGCCGAAGGATGATGGGAAGTCGCAGTTAGGATAAGGACAGGTGCCATCCAGCAGCTGCGACCAAACTGGAGCTGGCCTGATCATTTCTGTTTTGACAGAAAGATTTACAGATTACAAATGCTCCTAAGGAAAAGACTTAATGTCCTGACAGAAGCTAAAGATCACCAGGACAGAGAGGAAGGACCAGCGTTTGGGATCCATGGGGCACTTGCCTTGATTTTAGCACCCTTTCAATATATGGTGATAATACAAAATATTTCAGTTTAGTTCAGTCTTCTATCCATAACTCTGAGTTGTGAATTAAAGGAAAATATTTTGTTAACACTCAAAATTTCTCTCTCTCTCTCTCTCTCTCTCTCTCTCTCTCTCTCTCTCTCTCTCTCTCTCCTTCCCCTCCTCCTTCCTTTAATTCATACTTAATTCATTCTTAAAGGAAGTATAATTAATATTTCCTTTAAGAAAGTACCCTTCTTCATTCTAAAACAAGAAAAATTGTTCCATAAGCCTAAGTTACCATGTTTCTGTGGTACCTAGTAAGACATTGCTAACACAGTATGAATGTATGAATGAATGAATGAATGAATGAATGAATGAAGTTGCCATAAGGATCCTCACCCATCCTCACCCATCCTCACCCAGCCATAGAACAGGTAACAGATACCCTTTATCTTATAGTCACAATGCAAAGGGACTGCAACTAACACCAGGGGAGACAGAACTGCCTGCAGTGTATGAATTGATTTTTCTTTAATTTCTTTATGAGAAATGAAATTTGACAGCCATAATGTTACAGAGGTGCAGATGGTGAGTTTCAACAGATCTTATTACCTACTGCAAAAGAGTCCAGCTTGCCTTCAATGCTAAAATTTACCTCTTCCAGCCTCTTTGGAGCTAGAGTAAAAACATTACCTCTGAATCCTTAGTGTTTTTGCAAGACAAATGGAATGGTTTGCTTTTCATTTATTACTTGTGACAGGGAACTGAAAGAGGAAGAGGTGTCCTAAATTCATGAGAGACAGCAATTCTGAAAGAAAATCTCACCTCCCAGGAGAGCAGACTTGAAGGTGTGCATAATTCAAAGATCATTTTCTAGTTATGTCAAGTGCTTGGCAGAAGTCAAATGATAAAATTCTTTTAATTGGTCAGTTAAATGTCCACACCAGCTGCAATTATTTCAGATATTACTGTGAATATGGAACAACACCATGAACACATGGCACCTCTAAAGCCTGATTTCCTCCAAAGCTTTCTTTCCTGGCCTGGGGATTTAATTAAAATTGAATATGCTGGCCGGTTCATTGCCTGTTAAGGCTTTTGGCCAGCCCTTGCTATCATATCTGAGAGTTGTGACAGCTTTTCACTGATGATGCTATCTGTTTAAATAAGGTCTGAACAAATAAGAATAGATTAGATTAATTCTTTTACCCTTCATTCGTACCTGGTTTTGTTAAAGCCATTGCAGATTTTTAAATACAGATATGAAAGATTAAAATTTTTAGGTTTCTTGTTTACCTGGATTTTTAAACGATTAAAAAAATTTGTATGAGTTTTATGGCTGCATGGGTTTATAGTGAAGTGCTTGTGGAGGTCAGAAGAGGGCACCAGATACCCTGGAACTGGAATTATGGATGGTTGTTATCCACCATCCATATTATGGGTGCTGGGATTTGAACCCATGTTCTCTGCAAGAACAGCCAGTGTTCTTAACTGCTGAGCTATATCTCCATCCCTATCTAACTGGATTTTAAATAAAGGGGTACATAAGGTCCTATCTCATGAAACTAAAGAAGAAGAAGGGGAAGAAGAAGAGGAGGAGGAAGAGGAGGAAGAAGAGGAAGAGGAGAAGGAGAGGAGGAGGAAGAGGAGGAGGAGGAGGAGGAGGAGGAGGAGGAGGAGGAGGAAGAATAAAAGGCCTTGCTAACACTTTTGGAAAGAACTGAAAATCTGGCATTTGAATCCCAATAGTTAGTACAGTTTTCTGTGGCTAAATATTTATCCTTTTACTTGAGAAACTTAACTTAAACTTTTGTCTCCAAAGTTAAAAGCTTTCATTGCCCAACAGCTTTCCTGTAATTGTATATGTAAACTTTAAAGTACGAACTCTTGACCCCTAAAAGATAATGCTTATTTTAATTTTCTGGAATCATTTTAATGTTTAATTCCATTAATAGCTGCTTAATATTTAATAAGGGATGCAGTAGGGTACATAGCACTCATAGGCCTTTCATCCTACTGAACATATAAATTTGGATCAAATCAAGAGAATAATGGATCCCAACAGAAAACAGGAAAGAAATATGCCATTTGTCTAAATAAGGCTTTCTCCCACAAGAATATTCTCTATTAGGATTCCAGTGCAATTAGCAGAACTCTGAGATGTTTTATCGATGCCTACAAAAGGATAAATCTAAAACTATAATTGTTTGGTAACTTGGGTTTTCACATTGAGGTATAATTCTAAATCACTTTGTTTTACTTCAACTAAAAAGTGTTAGTCATTATTTACTGCTAGGTAGAAACTGTGTTTTGTATTGTGGACATAAGTGTTCAGTGTCCAACAAATGACAAGCATACCTCTTTTGAAGGGCCATATTACTTATTTAAACCTATCTTTGAATTAAAATTATCAGCCAAGAAATAACCTACCAGATTCTTGGAATTTCAAGGCCTATATAAAGGAAGATTAATGAATCAAGTTCTAAATTTGGCAATGGAAGTAGAGAATCATTTCCTAAAATCAGACAAGACGGTGTCTAATTCCCTTAAGTTTAGCAAGTTTCTTACTTTCTCTGAAGCATCAATTTTCTCATTTGTACATGGGGGTAAACTATGACAAATGAGAGACTGCAGCTTAATCATATAAGATATAAGCAATGGCTTGCATGAAGGCTGAATTAGAGTGATTGTTGTGGGCCTTTTTTAAATTTTCAATTGTGGCTACTAACTTCTATAGATTTTTTTCATTTAAAAATCCATTTTCTACCTCCAGAAATTTGAATTAGTTATTTTAAGACAAAGTAAAGTTACCTTTCTTTAAAGAAAGTGCTCAGGTGATCCAGGTGATTATAACATGAGTTCAGGATAGAAATACTTTTAAATATGTTCAACATCATCACCAGTTAAGGAAATGTAAATTAAAACTACTCTATAAGGTCATGCTTATCCAAGGTGAAGATCAAGAAAATAAATGACAACAAATGCTGGCCAGGATTCAGGGAAAGGGACCCCTCCTTTACTGCCAGAAGAATCGCAAATCAGTGCAGCCACTATTGAAATCAGTGTGGAGGATTCTCATAATAGCAAAAAGTAGATGTGTTATATGACTCACCTAAACCACCCTTTGGCCTATACCCAAAGGACTTCATGTCCTACTATAGAGATTCTTGCTCAGCCATGCTCCTTACTACAGGAAGATGGAAGACGACGGAAGGAGTGAGGAGAAGGTATGCTTGAGAGGGGGACAGCAGGACGCAGGTCTAGCAAAGCAGAAATGCGAAGAATGGGGGACTACCTTAACCGAGTAGCAGGGAAGGGGGTAATAAAGAGCAAGGAGAGATAACACACCAAGTAGGTTTGAAAAAATTATAGGGAAATAGTTTAGAAGCTTACATAATAATACACGCAGACACAGACACACCACACACACACATACACACACACACACACACACACACACACACTAAATGGAATTATCCCACATAAGATAATAATGTTCCCCCCAATAATCATAGACTATCTAACAAAATCCCCAGTGCCAGACAAGAGAACCCTCTCTTCAGTTGTTGGCTAAGGTAAGTCAAAGACTTCCCAAACAATGTAGGCTTTTGCTAATTGCCCTTGGTTACCTCCCAGAACTTGAAAAGAAGATTCTACTGCTGAAGATGCCACATACGTGGATGCAGGACTTGGGGAAATCCAGTTGGAAACATCCTGGAAGCCTCCTCCCTGAGAACCAGCTTTCATAGAATCAGAAGCTTCTATGAAAGCTGCCATCAGATAGAAGCACAGAATAATCCTTCCCAGTTCTAAAGTCTACCAATCACAATAATGACAGATCCAGAAAGATAACTCTAATGTTCCGATAGCGGCACCTTTAACTTGGGTGTAACCAACAGTTGTCTAACTGGACTTAAAACATGCTCAGTAGGAGGAGATTCATGCCTAGTACTAAGAAGCTAGCCAACTTATTGTTAAAAAAATGAAAACAAACAAAACAAAACAAAAAAACAGAGAAAGATGCAGAAAAGTTACAGCAGAATGCATTAATCTGGGGATGTGTATTGTTGGGTTGTGGGTAATTGTAAGTGCAATGGATAATGCCTGAACTTAATTGAAAATGATGTATGAAATACACAAAGCAAGTCCATAAAAAAAAAAAAAAAAAAGAAGCTAGCCAAATACCTACTGTTGGAGAAGTCATAGACCTTAGAGGAGAATCTATCACTGCCGTTTCCTTAAACCAATATAATTTCTGTGTTCTAAATATGTATCCATAAACCCACAGGTAAGTGTAGCTCTTGACCTTCATCAAAGAAGCATCATTTTGCAACAGATGGAGATTATAACAAAGCTGAACACTGCCTCAAAGTGCATAGAATACGTCATTGTAGAGTGTCCACCCTCAGTGGTTACATCAGCAATGCAATTCTTTCACCTAACACACTCTGGACATTAAGGGAAAGGGCATAGAAAAATTGTATGATCCAGAGGAACAGGCTATCTCTTGCTAAATAGTGACTTCCAGATCTAAACGAGACTTGTATAATGACAATTAATTTGCTGTAGCAGATCAGGGAAATTGCACAGGTGCCATCCCTAGATGAAGAGTTATAGGCAATCAATGGTGCTAGGAGAGGGAGAATCAGTTTTCTCCAGAGATGACCACCTAGATAGGTTAACCAATCCCAAGTTCTCAGCCTTGAACACGTGTATAGATTAAGATGTAGCAATAACAATAAATAAAAGGTCAGGAAATTGAGAGAGACTTGGGGAGGATATGTGGGAAGGGAGAAAGGAGAGGTGGACATTGTGTAAATACAGTTCTCATTTATGAAATCTTCCCTAAATAAAAACAATTATATTAAATAAAAATATAACCTCTTCATGTTCATGAGTGAGTTTTGGCTTTACATCCTACTCCCTCCATGTATTTGGAGGTATTTCAGCTCTACACCCTTGTCAGTCACAGGTTTGTTCACTTCCTATATAGTGTTTTGTCCATTATAACTAATCTAGGAAGATGGCGATCTAAACATCTGGTTCTTTACTTTTCTCTGAATATTAATTTTGAGAAAAAACAAACAAACAAAAACCTGAATAACCCTGCCCTTTGTTATGGAATCAGAGAAGAATCATAGTCCAGCAATTAACATCTCATGACTCAGGTACCAGATGACTGGGATTTTACAGTTCTTTTTACCTTTCAACCCTGAGATCATACTGCTTGGATTTCTATATCTAGAGTATCTAAAAACCTCAGTTTGACTATGTAATTGTATTTAACTTTTGTGCCTGAGACTATGGTAGAACTTTCACTGTATGTGCCACAAACCCAGTTATTTGTTGATCATATCTTATCAGAAGTAAATTGTGGGGCTGGAGAGATGTCTCAGGGGTTAAGAGGACCTGCGTTCAATTCCCAGCACCCACATGGTGGCTAAGAACAGTCTTTAACTACAGTTCCAGGGGAATCTGAAGCCCTCTTCTGACCTCCGCAGCATTGCACGACACGGGTGCACCAATCTGCATGCAGACAGTACACTCATACACATAAAAAATAATAAATAAATTAAAAAAGAAATAATTTGTATTCAGTACACTACTAGAATGTATTTTGTAACAGAAATAATTTTTACTTTGTAAAGAAAATAATGTAAAGAAAATACCTTCTAATTTATGTTTGAAACTTTTTAATTACAGGTTCATTTAAAGGGAGTAGCATTCTTTTTAATTGAGAATTTGTACAAACCCTTACAGTGGTTCCCAATCAAATCCAGCCTCCTCCATGACCCAGCCCCCCATCAGAACTCATGCATTATAACATCCAAGCTAAGCCCTATCTAGTCGAGCTCCCAAACCCAGAGGTCCTTCTGTGCAAATAGATCTGCTGGAGTCTAAACAGCATAACTAGGAATCCTAGGTAAGGCATACTCTTCCTTACGAAGCAGTACTCAGTCTCTTATATCCCATCTCTCCTGCTCTGCTTCCAGACCCAGTCCCCAGTCCCCATTGGCAGGGGTTCCATGTCTGATGCCCACATTGCCAAACAGGTTTACATGTAAAAGCTTACAGTCAATTGTAGGTCACTGCTTCTCTAAGTTCACGCACCAGCTCTGGCTCTTGCAATCTTTCCACCCCCTCTTCCACAATGTTCCTTGAGTCATGGGTAAGTGGGGTTTAATATAGGGACCCATCCAGGGATACACACTCTGGAGCCTCCAAGTTTTGGAGGTTTACTAGTTGTGGCCTTCTGTTCGCGTCACTCTCTATTGTATATGGTAGCATTACTCGTCATGGCTGCAAAAGTTTGGCGCTGGGGTTGAACTATTGATTGATTTTCTCTATTAGTAGTGCGCACATTTTCTAGCATTATGATCACTTAACTTCAGATAGAAAAGTTACATATCAGTTCCTTTTCCACTTAGCTAAGTCCTATCCCTGAAGCATGTCTTTTCTGAACAGTAGCATCTTATTTTCTATTTCTGGTAGATAATAGAGAGTTTTGGAGATAGCCTGCTTTATTTTGTATCATTTGGCTCACTCTCAACTTACTATTCAAAGGGAAGTATCCTCTGTCTTGCACTGTGTTCCCTGCCACAAAGCCACTATGTTGCAAAACTATGCACTAATGTTAAGACAGTCTATGTGAATTTCTCAAGGGGTCTCAGGGGCATCACTTTACACTCTGGGTTTCCTAGCCTCTCAAGTTCCACTCATCTGTATTCTTTCTTCTTCACTTACCGTCCACCTCCTCCCTCCTCAGTCCAGCACCCACATCAACTCCACCCTCCCCTTTTCTTGACTTCCCCCACCTCCCATAATGCCACCTGTTCATGTCCTCCTCCTCCTCTCCAAACCCAACAGCTCCACCCTCCCAGCGTCCCTCCTAGTAACATCTGATCCTTAATGAACTCCTATTTTGGAATTTTTCTTTCCTTTACCTCCGTTTATCCTTTCCAATTTCTTAGCTCCTGGTGTTACATCAGTATATATACTCATGTAAGGGGATTGGTGCCACAATTCACAAATAAGGCAGAACATGCATTGCTTGGTTTTCTATCTGTGTTACTTCACCCAGAATAACATTCTCTAGTTCCATCCATTTACCTTCAAATTTCAAATTTTCATCTTTTCTTACTGCTTTGTAGTACTCCATTGTGTAGATGTACCACAGTTATCCAGTCAACAGTTGTGGGATATTAAGGTTGTTTCAATTTCTTCGCTATTGTAAAGAGAGTAGCAACAAACATGGATGTACAGGTATCTTTACAGTATGATGAGTCCTTTGTGTATATGCCAAGGAATGGTATAGCTGGGTCATATGATAGGTACGTTTTTAGTCTTTTGAGAGTCCCCCCCCCGCCTTCCAATGCATTAGTCTGCATTCCCACCAACAGTGAATGAATGACTATTCCTCTTTCCCCACACCCTCGCCAGCATCTTGTGTTCTTTGTTTTTGTGATCTTAGCCAGTCTGATTGGGGTAAGATGGAATCTTAAAGTGTTTTTTATCTCTATTCCTCAATGCAATACTAATCAAAATACCCACAACATTCTTCACAGAGCTAGAACCATCCAACCATTCATATGGAACCACAAAAGACCCTGGATAGCTAAAAAGAAAAAAAAGAAAGAGCAAAAAGAACAATGCGGTCAGGCACAGACGCCACATTGGGGTCCTGAGCCGGGCAGGGCTCAGGACAAGCCCGCCACCGCTCCAGAAAGGTATAATCAGGGCATTGACCCACGGGTGCAGGACAATTGATTTGCTGAGTTGTGGCAAAGGGGGCCCAGTGACTGGCGTACCTAGACCCAACTCCTAATTCCTGCCAAAGCGTGGCTACCCGGCTGGGCGGCCCCGCCCCCACCCTGTAGTCACAAGTGGGAGGGGATCCTGGCTTTGGAGTCAGGCACAGACGCCACATTGGGGTCCTGAGCCGGGCAGGGCTCAGGACAAGCCCGCCACCGCTCCAGAAAGGTA